>NRSZ01001138.1:2618-24822 GCA_002901185.1 Tolypocladium capitatum | reverse complement strand
CGGTGACATTACTTCTGGGCTCAACCTTCGTAAGCTTTGATATACAATTCTTATCAGATAATACGAAGTATTCCCGCCTTGTTCTATAATATACTGGTTTATATAAACCAGAATCATCAAGACTTTATTAAGTACAACAGCCTCTGTGAATAAATACAAGTCCTATAAATAGCGCGGCGTCCTCATTCGCTGCTGCGCCAGACTTGTGGCGTTACGACAGCGGGTCGTCGCCTTAGCTGCCTTAGCACCGAAGCTCCGGGCGGCAAATCATTGGCCACCAAGTGCTTCGTTGGTTCGTTGACCTCCTCCCGCAGCCCATCGACTCGCAGTAATATGTCGGCCCTCCCCGTGCTGTCCGAGGGGGGGGGATGGAACATCCATCTTCTTTATTTATGCCCTGGCTTCGCCAGCTGCTGCGTCCTTGTCCTCATCTCACCAGCATCTTCTCGCCATGGGTCCAAACGCCCACCCAAAAACACTCTTCCATCTCGTGCCAGCCAACCAGGTCGCCCACGATGCCCTTCTTCACCCAGATAATAAACGCTTCGTGTCAAGCTCTGAACACCGACTTGGCCTCGAAGTTGGCTATCACGTCCCGTCCAGGCCTGGAGGCCACGTAATCACCAGGCTCGGACGAGACGCCGACCTATCCTCCGCGAAAGCACGCCTCAACACCGCATGTCTGCAACTCACGTCGCTTTTGAGATCCACTCCGCTACACATCTCGTGCTTCTGTCCGTCCGATCAAATCGCGTTGCGTCCGTTAGCTTCGCCATCAAAGGAGAGGAGGACGCCGAGGAACGCAGCGAAGAGTACATCATCGGTGACGGCATCATCCTCTACGGGCAGAACTACAAGATCTCTATTGCATCTTACAAATTTGACCTGGTCTGGCGGACCATGTCTGATGCTGCAATAATCAACGTCGAGTCTCTCAAAAACCTCGCTGTTCAAGGCTACCAAACATCTCTGCAACTGTTGCAGGATGTGAGGTCCCGCGACTTGCCCACCGAGATCGACATTTCGGAGGTGCAGTCGTGGCATGTTACCAGACTCAACACCGCGCAAGGCCCTCTTTTTCAGGACATTCGGCATATGCGTACGCTGCAAGGCGCGGGAGCCTTTGGCGCAGTGTACAGAGCCGTCGATCAGACGTCTGGCCACCTCTTTGCCATCAAAGTGGTCAACCTCATCGCCCACCCGAGCGGCGACGTTGAGGTGGCGCGAGCTATTCTCCACAGAGAAATCAAGGTCATGGAGAGGGTGAAACACGTCAGTCATGTCTTTTCCTTGCAACGCATTCCCTCCATTGTGGCCTCGTACTGACTACCTATGCACCCAGCAACACATCATCGAATATCTAGGCCACCAACTCTTTCATACTCTCAAACCCGAGATCTTCATGCCCCTGCGCGAGGGGTCCCTGACTGGGCTCGCCCAATCGCCAGTCCTTCCTTTCGGCTATGACGAGCTCTGCCTCATCGTCCTGGAACAAATGCTTAGCGCCCTCGACTACCTAGCGAGTGAGAACCTGATGCACCGGGACGTCAAGCCCGACAACATTCTCTACTCTAAATTGGACAAGAGTGGCTACCATTTTCAGCTAGCCGACTTCGGACTCGCTCATCACCGTTCGCTGGCCACACCGATTTGCGGCACTGGCTACTTCCAGGCTCCCGAGCTCTGGCCCGAAATCTCCAAGGTGGACGCCGCCCAGAGCCCCAAACTAGACGTCTGGTCCCTCTTTGCAACCATCATGGCCGTTCACTCAAGATTCAAAGGGTTTCCACCCGACACTCCCGATTACCGCGTTGTTTTACCAGCACTCGGAGCTTTAGCTCTCGACTCACCCAAACTCGAGCCTATGGCAAGGTTACATCCACATCGCCGGGCATCAGCTGCACAGATGCTTGTCTTCCTCTTCGGCGGCAAGGGCCTGACGACACCTATTTCGAGAATCCCTTCTATCGAGCCCGATGTCGAGCCTCAGCGAAGTCCATCACCAGCCGCAGGGCCGAGCAGCCGTCCGCAAGCGACTGCACCTGCCGTCCCTCTGATCGTGTATCCGCCACACGAGCGTGCTATTCCATCAGCAAGGCACTCCCCACAACCTGCCGCACCACAGCTTCAGCCGATTCGCGCACACAAGGATGGTGTCGCTAAGCGCCGACCTGAACCTCCTGCATCCAGAGCAAACGCTCCCGCTAGACCACAGCCAAATCACAACCCACCGGCTGTCTAGCCACGATCCTGAGCCGAATGCACCGTAGTTATAGATGCAACGCAGGGCAACGCAGGGAAACTCAGAGAAACTCAGGCAACGTATGGCAACGTAAGGCAACGCAGGCAATGTAGGGCAACGCAGGCAACGCAGGGCACGCTAGTATCGTAAATCACTTATTTTTGGCTTTGCTTATGCTAAGGACCTATATTAGTATTGGTTATTTTATATATCTTAGGATTCTGCGAGGTTGCCGTCGATAGACACCAAAGTGCGGTTGACGCTCCCAAACACGTCAACAAGATGGGTGAGCAACCGATGGTGCTTCGTAGAGCTGGCAGCGCTGCTAGTCAGACCCGGGATACCACCGGAGTTAGCGAGCTATTTCTAGGCGGCAGCACTGGCGCGTCGGGTATCCATAGCAATGGACTTACTCTAGACCTATATCAGCAACGACCTCAGACCTTAGACCGATAGCATAACGAGGATGGCCTAGACTTACTCTTCGCGTTATATACTAAGTTAGGGTTATAATGAAGGTCGACGAGGGCACCGTAAGAATAGCTAGCTTTGTCTCCGGGATATATATAATTCATAAAGTGGTCTACTCAGATGAGGCCTCATCGGCTGCGAAATCATCATCAACGTTGGATGTGACGGGCTGCTGGTTTTGAGTGTACAGCTCGTCGACTTCGGCGGCCTTAATCAGGACCTTCAAAGTATATCTGGCCGATATGTTGAACAGTGACCCCTCGGAACGTGCCGTTGGGCAAGACGCTTGCGCCGTTGGTTAACATGCCTGCAACTATTGGAAAGCGCGGTATAGATCCAAGGATGGGCTAGGTAGAGATAGAGGCCATGGCCTAGTTACAGCATCGTACCCGTGGCTGCTGTTCATCAGTCGCGAGAAGGCGAGGTGAAATCTAACATAGGTGTCAGGAAACAAATTTGCACACATGCTCAGGCTTTTATTCGGGGTTTTCTATACACGCGTGCATCCAGCATCTTGCCGATCCTTCTTTCCCTTCTGAAAACTCATGCCGGCTAATCGTAAACGCCCTATTAAATTCTCCACCTCTCCGCAAAGGTTTTCGGCGATTGCCATATCGAGTGGGCGAGTCAGCGCAGGGTGGTTGATGTAATGTGCCAACATGGCTCTGTTTTCGGTCAAAATATTTGTGGATAACTGGGTCTAGGGCTTCTTGTCGTCTGCGGCAGCTACCAAAGCTAGAAGCAGACCTCTCTAAAGATAGCATCCCCAGCAGGCTGGCTCAAGGCAGCAGTCACATTTCGATGTGTATCAATATGGCCTTGCCCCTGCGTACTACTTCATGGCGTCACGTAACGAAGTCGCTTCATCCAAGGACAGAGAACGGTCATAGGATCGTATAATTCAAGTTCGTCGACGAATGCATTATGCCTGATGTTGAATCGGCATAAATGTTTAAACCTCTATAAGTGCAAGCAACCTAGACCCTCACTATAGCCTAGATGCTGATTCATATCCCCACCTAATGGGAGCAAATAGCATATCCACCTCTCCATTCGCAATGACCACGCTCAGGACCCGGGCACTAATAAGATTATATTAGCTTTGCTTGTATTCTAATCAATGTTGATGTTTACTTACCGGATGGTCTGCTGTGCATGGAATAACCTTAGGCTTGCCACCGTCCTGCACAACACAGTTTCCGTGAGACTCATTATGCACGCATATCTAGTATAGCAGAATTAGTAACTATTAAATAATATAAAATAGATGCATTAATCTTACCCCTTTAACTGCCAAAGCGCCTGCGGAAAACAGGACAATGCTTGTAGCGACAAACATAGCGGGCTGCATCTTAAAAGTTTGGAGAGATGGTTGAGGTTAAAATAGGGTGATTGGTAACGCGGTTGAGTAGTTAAGATGATGAGTGATTGTAAAAAAAGTTCACCGGTTGAGGGTTTGACTGAGCCCTATATATGTCAGAGCTGTAGATCTAATGCTCCACCTCCATTCCATACGAGGCGAGGTCGGATTGGTCACCAAGCGCGTGAGAAAGCCACTGTAGCCTCGGCACCAATGTCCTTACTGCAAAGCCAATACCGTGTAACAATGCAACCATAAGCAGACTCGATGTAGCCGCCATAGTATCGACAAAGCAACGTGACCGACTTACGACTGTGGCTGCATCTGCATATAAGCATTGCGGCCCACGGACGGAAGTTCTCGAGGCATTTGTTGGCTGGGTATCCGGATCCAATGTAAGTAATACAGTGTAACCATAAAAGTCCTCAGCGCAAGCGGGCGGCCGTGATAATCATAACATGAACAAATGTAGACAATAGAGCGTGCCAATTACGACTGTGATTGCATCTGCATATAAGCATTGCGCGTCACAGACAGAAGTGGAGCATCTAATGGTTGGGTATCCGGGTTCAATGTAATACAATGTAACCGTAAAACAGCCCGGTGTAAGCAGGCCGCCGTGTAAATCACAACATGACAAATGTAGACAAGACAGCGTGGCCAATTACGGCTGTGATTGCATCTGCATATAAGCATTGTGTCTCACAGACGGAAGTTCTTGTCCGTCAGCTCTAGCCTCAAACGATTTCCAACTCTCTCTCCGGCAGGCCTTCGAAGATGCCCAGAGCCTCCTGTTCGGTGTCCACCAGGATACCCCATTTACCACGTCGAACATAGCAGCCATCGTCAAGCCGAGACAGAGCCAGGCCATGGATATGATACCCAATATCGCTCCACATCCTTGTCCGAATCGGCAAGCATAGAATCTCATCTCCCACGTCCTCCACGGTGTCAAACACGACAACCCACCCCTGGTCGTAACCAGACGGCGAGTCCGGCAAATGCTCAGCCAGGGTGGCGCCGCCACCATCGACATCGATCAGACTCTTGATTTGCATCGTCTCGTTACGGGGGCGGTGTGGTGATGGAAAAGGAGCATGTAGCTTCCCAAGAGCCAGTTTGCCCCTGAGCACGACGCTTCCCGCCGTAACCTCACCCGTCTCATCCGCAGTGCAGGGAGTTGTAGCAGCGCTCACAAGCTCGCAAAGCAGCCCATCACCACCAGCTTCCTCCGGCATCATGTCGTGGAAGTTTACGGTTGCATCCACAGCAGCCCAACTCCACGATGGCGCCCGGTACGCCGCCGGCCGACTCCCGATTCCGCACACATTCCACAACAGCCCCCCTGGGAGCATCGCCATCCACATGCCCGCGAGATACTCCGTCTGCTCGCACCCCCGCTCCCGCAGGAGGCGTTTCATGTCTCCCGCCACGCCCGCCACCGCAAGAAGCTTCTCCTCCGGCGCCGTCACCGCGCAGCCCGAATACGTGCGCAAGACTTCAAACCAGTTGGCAAATACCTGACGGATGGGGTCATGCTGTATACTGCAGGCGGGGGCATTAAGCAGCGTCTTCCACGGCTTGTTGCGCCGCCACATGTCCCCGCCGTCCTCCGCCTCTTCCTTGTCCCCCTCGGGCCCCGTGATGCCGCCCAGGGCTGTCCCATTTACGCCGCGCGGCTGGGTCTCGACGCAGTTGGCGCCGTGGCACTCCCAAAAGACCATGCTGCTGCCGAAATGCACCACGCGCGGCGCGAAGAGGCGCTCCTGGAGGGCGCGCGCGCTCTGGGACAGAGGGTCGCCGCAGAAGGCGCTCTTCCACCCGAACGGCATCTCGAGCGAGGAGCGGAACGGAATCGTGGTCCCGGCAGCGTCCACGGGAAAGTCGAACACGGTGGGAGCCACGAGGGCCGGGTCTCGCGTGGAGAAGAGCCCGGCGGAGGACGAGGCGGTGCCCGAGGCGGCGATGCTGAGGAAGGCGTTGCGGAAGACGTCGAGGGTTTTGCTGGCCTCGGCGCGTTGGTCGGATGGGTCGTCTTGAAGAATGCAGAGGCGGTCGATCCAGAGGTGGGCGAGGCCCAGCCGAGCGACTACGGCCAAGGCATCGCGGAAGGTCAAGGGCAGGATTGAGATGGGTTGCAGGGTAGACAGATGTGCCAGGGTGGATTGGGTGAGCTGGAGGCCGTCGTCGTCGGCGCCGTAGCAGTGGCTGAGCGTTATGTAGCGGGTGCCGGGCTCGACTTGGGTGGCATGAACCACGCGGAAGACGGGCTCCGGTCCGGTCGCATCAGTCTCTAGCTGGAGGAGGCGAGTTGGGACCAAGCTTGCACAAGGCCTTTCGTTGCAGCGAGGGTGGGCCTGGAGGCATGTGTCCAACCAGCCTTGAATAATGGCCCAGGTGGTGTCGTCTCCCGTCGATGGACTGATGTTGAGGTTCATGTTCTCATCCTGAACTGGATGCCCGTTAATCCAAGAGTCGAATCATATACGATTGGACGCGTTCACTACTTACCGACGTGGCTACTTAATTCAAAGCCCCCTCGAGAGTCGTTGACGTACATGCACATGATGGGGCAATCCCGGAAGTCAATACTGAACAGGGAGTAGTATCCGAGCGCGGTGATTTTCGGGTCGGGCTTGACCTCCTGCGCCTCGTTCGAGGGCTTGAAGATCTCGCACATGACGCATCCATCTCGGACGGACTGCTCGAAAGACTGCTGGGTGAGATGATGTCCGAACATGTAGTGCTCCGGGCGGCAGAACTCGGGGTCTTGCGGCTCGACAGTCTTGACCGTCTCGAACCAGACGAACTTGCTATCCTCGATCGGCAGGTCGTCATCTCGGAACTCATCAATGTGGCACACCCGCTTAGTCTTGGAAGGGTCCCAGATGCCCTGGAGACCCTCGCAGCAGACCTTGCAGAGCATGATGGACAAGAGAAATCGGTGGGCTTGGTTGTATTACTGCGCCGTGTCCAACAGTTAGACCCTGGCTTGAATGGGAGACATAAAAGGTGTATGATGGGCGATGGGGAAAAGGAAGATGTTGAGGATGAGGGGACTGGATTCAGACATGTCCTTTGGGGGTCTTTCGTCTCTTTTTATACATGTTGAGACGCCTAAATTGCGCCCATGCAGCCTTTAGAGCTGTGTGGCTCAGTAGCTGTGTGGCTCAGTAGCTGTGTGGCTTAGTAGCCGTGTGGCTCAGAACGAAGTAGCTGGGTGGCTTAATAGCCGTGTGGCTCAGTGGCTGGGTGGCTTAGTAGCCGTGTGGCTCAGTGGCTGGGTGGCTTAATAGCCAGGCCGCCAAACCCGGAAGCGCACTAATACGACCACACAGAGAGGGAATATTTCGTTCTACCTAGGAGGAATGTCACCGGCAGACGACATAAGGTGGAAAGGTGGATGCCAAATATAGATGCAGTCCGCGCGACGATACGAAAATAGTGCATTGTCTTCAAACTAAAGAGGCTCACTGCCGGCCGTTTCCGCTGCTGAACTCTGCCTCGAGGCTCGTCGCTGTCCCCTGCACGCTTGCTACTCGTAGATAAAGTAAGACGTGAAGACGGAAATGAAGCTTATAAGATGTCCCTAAAGATGAACGCCGCCGCTACCAGGTACTTGGCCCACATGGTGTGAACCGGCTCTAGTCTGGAGTTGAGAGGCTTGACCTGATCTCGCAGTTTAGGGCTGGTCGGCGACCAAAACCTTGAGCTCAACGCTCAACGGTTGACTCATCGCCTGCAAGTGCTCTTTTCCGAAGATGGCTTGTTTTGTCTTTCATCAGCAACGGGCCGCGCGAAGCAAAAATGGTTGTAGTGGCGCGCATCCGGGTAGGACGCATCTGGAGTCCACTTCCTCCGGACCACCCTCTCACATTCTTTATCACTCTCTTCATCTATCCCACGCCATTTGACGTGCACTACAAGGCAGTAATAAAAAGTGAAAAATATGAGGTAATTAACTTTGATTGGTTCATATCGTGAGATCTAGCATTAGGCTCTTAGCTTTTACCATCGCTACTATACCTAGATATAATACAGTCACCACACCGAGAGGACAGGTTACTTGCTAGTGCGGGGATGAAGAAGACGGGGCTTCCTCGTGCTTCAATACTAAACATGCGATGTCAAGCCTCGTCCAATAAAATTAGAGAGCTCTTATAGTGAGTGTGAGGGAAATTCCACTGCCCACGCCCACCTATACCTGGGCCTAGATAAGGGATGCATTCGGAGTTTGCTACAGGCTCAAGAAGGTAAGCCGCGTCGGATGATTTATCATCTGCGTGTGACCATCTTATCAATTTGATCTTCTACAGATGTCAGCAAAGGGGGATCCTTGCTTCGGAGTGAATACCTCGAGACATATTGTCAAACGACAGCGCCCTTGCTGGCTTTACCAGGCCGTTGGGCGTCTGTGATTAAAAGGCGGCTTGTTGCTTCATTGGCCTTTGCGGTTTTACTTGGACTTTGATACGGCGAACGATGCTTCCGCGGCAAGAGTTTTGCCTTCGGCACCTTGGCGACGAGAGATGCCACACCATCGGGTGACTTCGTAAGCCAAATCGTGCGCCTCGGTCGAGTCGAGTCCTTGTAAAGTAGTATCACAGCGTAAGAGGTTACCGAATGCGTCTCCCCGCAGGTAGCACGGGCGGTAGTCGCGATAATGTTGCCGATGACTTATAAGCCCCTGCATCTCTCCTTCTCAGGATAACTCTTCGTACCGTCTGCCAAGAACCGCCCATTACCATCCTCATCGTACGTCAATAGAGACTTCAAGTTGAGATAACACCACGAACTTAACCATGGACTTCAGACGGCTCGCGTTTATTGTTGCCTCCTTGCTCTTGCACGGCGTGCAAGCCGGAATCACAAGCTACAGCGACGGCTTTGGCTTCGTCGGCTACGGCATCCAGCTCTACCAGCCGGAATGTGCCTGGGCCTGCCTCCTCTGCATCGCGCCGCCGCTCAACTGCACGACCGAAGATATGGCCTCCATGGCCCCGGTGAAGATGGGCGTGGCAGAGGGCTCCCCGAAGTTGTCTTCTGGCGACGGATGGGAGGTGACGCTGAATTCCACGCCACGGTGCCAGCAAAACAACGACTTTTTCCTGCAGACCGTTGCGTACTGCCTCAAGTCACGATGTGCGGATGTCACGCTCAGGACACTCGACAAGTTTTGGGATACAGACGGTCCATTCTCGTATAATGGTGACGGGAGGGATCAGCTAGTCCGGAGACAAGGCTACACAAAGGTTCTGGGGGCGATAAGGGATGCTCCGACGCAGCCACTGAATAACACCGTCCTCCTCAACTATACTGCCGCTGTCCCCGACGAGATATACCAACCGGAATACAACACTCTTCGCATCTATGTTTCCAACGAGGTTACAAACGCGAGGTATGGCCTGGTTATATTTCTCTCCGGCATCATGATGCCCATCGCCTTCTCTCTCCTACGCTTCCTGCCCTGGCCCGCGTCGTGGGTAACCAGATTCAACGCCTACGTCGTCGACCCTCCGGCCTTCGGGAGCCAGCACTCGACGCCGGTCTGGGGCTTGGGCATCATGCCGACCCGCGGGCAGGCCCTCTTCGTCGCCTACCTTTGTCTCATCAACATCTTCCTGAATGCCTTTGGCCACGAGATTTTCACCCCTAACCTGACGCACGACAGTCACTTCTACAACAATGTCTCCAACCGCTCCGGTGTCTTGAGCTTCGCCCACTTGCCGCTCGTGTTCCTGTACGCCGGGCGTAACAACACCTTGCTTTGGTTGACAAACTGGTCGCGCTCGACGTTCCTGTTGATGCATCGCTGGGCCGCCTTACTCTGCCTGCTGCACGCTGTGCTGCACAGCCTGCTCCACCTTCACATGGCGGTGGCCAATCTCGGTAACCTTGTTTACGCAGTGGATTCTGTGCAACCGTATTGGTACTGCGGTATTATTGCAATACTGTCAATGTCCATCATGGTGCTTGCGTCCATACTCCGGCAGAAGATGTACGAGCTCTTCCTCGCGAGTCACATCGCCCTGGCCGTCATGGTCATCGTCGGTTGCTACTACCACGTCACGCTAAAGTACCGCCTGGATTGGGGTTTCCAGACGTGGCTGTACATCTCGACTGCCGTCTGGGTGTTTGACCGAGCAGCGCGATTGGTTCGCTGCGTCCGGGGCGGGATCAAGCGTGCGTTTTTGACGCCCATCGATGACGATTACTATCGTCTCGACATCCCTGGCGCGATTGCCTCTGGCCACATCTACCTGTATTTTCCGACCGTGAGCCTATGGCGGCCCTGGGAGAATCACCCCTTTTCCGTGGCGGGAGTGATGGATCGCAGCTCTCATACGCCGAGCCCTGAACATGTACTTGTCGAGGGCAGCCCGGATCAAGAAGCGAAAAGGACTGAACAGGTCAGCGATAACCAAGGCAGCCATACATCTCCCAAGTCCGAGACAGCGTCTCGGCCCTACTCACCCAGAGGTATTGGCGTTGTATTGTTCATCCGGAAGCGCGATGGCATCACATCGCTGCTCCCGAAGAGGGATATTGGACCGAAGGGACTTCCAGTCATGGTTGAAGGGTCATATTCCCCGGGCGTGACGTTTCTGCAGGACGACCACGTCTCTCCGACACACGAGTTCCCCAATCTGATCTGTATCGCCGGCGGCGTGGGCATCACCGGTATCCTTCCATCTCTCGACAGCTTCACAGCTGTTACAAGACCGGTCGGCCGCAAGAAGCTCTATTGGGGCCTCCGCACGATGTCGCTGGTACACTCCGTGGAGAACATGCTGGGATACGACGGTAAAGAGGCGCTGAATCGGCGATGGGGCGATGTTGATGTGACGCTGTCCGTAGGGCAGAGGTTTGATCTGAGAAGACAGCTCGAGGCCGATTTGTGCTCTCAGCAAGGGGGGACGACAGTTGTTGTGTGTGGTGCTCCAGAGATGGCTGATGACGTCCGCCGCATTGTTTCGGGTCTCTCGAGGCATAACAGTGCAAACGGGCCAGTTCTCGTGAAACTTGTTGTGGAAAACTGTTCATGGTAAAAGGAAGAATATTATCAGGTTGTAGTACTGTGAAGATTATTGCAGATTACGGTAAAGCCTTCATGCTAACAGGCCGCAGCTCACCCTGAATGTCGACTTTTACCGCAACCAGGCATACGTTGCACGCTTCACTTTCTCTCTCATTGCCTTCACCATAGGCCCGCACCAACAGCACGTTTCTTTTCGTGAAGGAAGCAACTCGGATGGCAACATTGTCATTCCTCCCGGCTTGGGAAACTATAAACCACTCACAAAATTGCTTACTGTTTTCTGGTTACTTTATTGTTTCCTAATACAACGCATAATACTCTCTCTAGATCAATTGCTCAAAATAAACACTCATTTTTCGTGCACTTTCCCTTCTCGTTCAGGTTGGCATGAGTTCGACAAGCAACTAGCGACTAGGGCTCGTGGTAACTTGCAACGGGTGTTTGCTCATGCAAGTGAGAACATATGGGCGCTTCAAGAAAGCCTTCCTCGGTGAATTAAGAAGTTGCGTTTGTTACCTCGGCTTAGAGTTCTAACTCCCATTGTTCCAAGTTCCTGTTTGAGATTTTAGTGTAATCCGATGCAGACGGATGATGCTCTAGCGCTTCTCTATGGCAAGTGCCTACAGGTGAAAGCGCTAGTGGTTGAATAGCTCACGAGGTTGTCAGGGAATTGGGAGCGGTTGAGAATGCGTGCGCAGTGGTTCACCGCCCCAGCAACAGAAAATCAACAACCGCACAGCAAATCAGGCTGCCTCAGCCTCCATCTTCCTAAATCCTAACAAGTTTTGAGCCCTTGCCTTTTATTGTACCTCTCACCTTATATTCCGCTTTGTTCATTACACTTCCATCCCAATATTTCCACGCCCGCGCCAATCCAAGGGCAGGATGAGCAAGTGCAAAAGATATGATGTCCTAAACAATATAGAGGACGATGACTGCTTCACGACTCTCACTTCCCCTCATGGGGACCTTATTCTCGTCACAGGGGAAGAAAAGCGCGCGACAGTACGGCTTTGGAGACTCTTTTCAGCATTCTTCCATGAAAGGGAGCAAACCCTCCTTTATTTGCTGCCTAGTGGATCGCCAATACATCTAAGCCTATGTGAGACAATCCAAACACATTTGGTTTTCATGGCGAGAGCATTCACTCAGTATCGCCGTCCGCGCTGAAGTTACAGTCGCGGAGTCTAGTGATACCCTGCATGCCGAGACATGAAGACGACGCGATTCATTTCGCTTCTGGGGCCACGACCTCAGTGTCTGGAAGGTTGGAGGTTCCATTTCAGCTATTTGAGAGGATTCAGGGCATATGCCTGGATTGTTTTCTGACAGGCACCACGAGATGTCCATCGGATGTTGACGTTCACAGACGCCCAGGCATGAAGGCAGGCGAGAGTCCTCGGCGGCGTCTTGTGTGAATGGCTTCGCTTTGGTTAGCTTGTAACAAGGCCTAGTTGACACACTCGAAAGGTCCATGTTCTCGAAGGTAAAGACTTTACCTGGTGGTTGTGGGTGCAAAAGGTGATTACCAACTCTAAGTTGGCAACCGGCCCCACCACAGCGCTGCTTTTGGGCTCAACCTCCCACTCACCTCACGATTCACACGCCCTCACATCACCATGAGAACAAGGACCTCCAACCGCACCAAGCGCTACACAGTCGAAAAATACGACTTCGACAGCAGCTCTGACGAGGCCGTACCCGCCCCGCAACGCCGCAAGAACGCCGACGAGCGGGACGCAAACTTTGACGGCGCGCTCGAGGACGACGACGACGACGACGATCATGTCGGAGCAGAAGAGGATGAAGATGAAGACCACGACGACGGCCGCCAGGACGACGACTCCGATGCAGAGGTTCCCGGCGCCCGTCGGCTTCCGCGCCAGCGCGTAGCCCCTATCAAGCCGTTCACCGCGCACGCCACGAGCGCTCACTCCACCGCCGCGTACCGCAACATCGAGCCCCTGCCAGCCGACAGTCACGCCGTCAAGAGCTATGTCGGCCCGTATGACCGCAGCATGCGCCGCCAGCCGCTCATCGAGGTGTGGTACGGCCCGCGCAGGGAGCGCCTGCAGACCACGGAGCGCCTGCTGGAACGCTGGATCGGCTGGCCGGTGCTGCCGCCCAAGCTGGTGGCCGGTGTGGGGGGCCTCGCCGAGGGGTGCGTCTGGTCGCCGGGGTTTTTCGAGAGGGAGGCGGGCCTTGTGGGGGGATGGCGTGAGCGTGTGCGAGAGGCCTCGTCTGGGGGAGCGCGGTGCCGGGCGTTGACGGCTGAGGAGGCGAAGCCTTACCGGCCCCCGTCTCGTCTGCTGCCTGTTCTCATGGGGCCGTACCCGACTCAACGGGAGATTCAGTTCAAGCTCGGGGACGCGCACCCCCTGTCGCAGTCGGGGATCCCATACGATCAGGACGAAAACGAGGCCAAGACGCCGGCTGGATGGATCCTGGACGCAGGTGGCCTCGTCCTCGGCATGGACTGGGCCACGCGCCGCGGAGAGGATGCAACCCAGCTGCTCGCCCTGGCTGTCGTGCCGCATGCCGACCAAGAAAACTACGACTATGAGGCTGAACACCAGAAGCCAGACTTTGAGAGACACGGCACGGTGCAGCTCTGGGGATTTCGTGGCGAGAAAACGCACGTCGGTATCGTCAGGCCGTCGACCCAGCAGCCTAAGCTTCAGAGGACGCTGTGTCTGGACTGCGGCCGCGCGAGGAGGGTCAGGTGGAGTCCTGCCTGTGATTTCTTGGCTATTATCTGCGGCGACGGGGGCATACGCGTGGTTGACGTTGATGGGGAGGCTTACGGGGCATACGGTATGATTACATCAACGCATTCTTCACATTGCACAGCCGTATACTGACGGAATGGCAGAAAAGGTCCAGGAGCCAGTCGCCTCTTTGATCCTGTCGGACGAAGAGGGCGTCAAGGCGACGGCAATGGCCTGGTCTTCTTTGAACCGGCTCGCAGTTGGCTACTCTGACGGCTCCGTCGCTCTATGGTCCATCTATCCTACCCGCCTCCTCTCGCGACATCCCGTCCACCACAGCGACGTCATCGATATTGCCACGGGCTACCCGTCCATGCCGTACCTCGTCGCCTCCACGCCCATCGGCGGCTCCGCAAAGCTCGTCGACTTTCGAGCGCCCAGCTACGAGACCACCGAAGTGCAGATCAACTCGGTGAGCTGGCAGCCCAACCTGCTCGCATGGAGCGACCACATCCTCGGCTTCTTCTCCGGGTATCCCTCGGCGAACGCGCTGAACACAATGGTCGGCTTCATGCACCACCGCCACTTCCCCCTCGTCCGCCGGATATTCACCAGCGAGTGCTTCCTCTCGTGCCTGGCCGTCGGCCGGACACACCCGTACCTCCTGATCGGCACCACGGACGGCTCGCTGTGGTGCCTGAACCCGCAGTGCGAGCTCTTCCGGCCGCGGCGTCCCCCCGCCGACCGCATCCGCATACTCCAGCATGAGCACCGACCAGCCGAGTTCTTTCCTCAAGAGTCGCCTGCGTCGGCGCGTGGCGCGTCGAGGCTCATCCACGGCTTTGGCACCGAAACGAACCGGCACTTTATGGCAGAGGCCAGAGCTCCCCCCAGGAAGGGTAAGGGCAGGAGAAAGAATGACAATGCGGACGATGATGGCGGTGACGATGAGCCCGCTGCTCTGATGGATCCTCGTCGTGCCATTGTGCACGAGTTTCTGACGAGGGTCACGGCGGTGGAGTGGAACCCAAATGAAGGGTACGGGTGCTGGGCGGCTGCTGCGCTGGGTTCCGGTCTCGTGCGCGTCTTGGATCTCGGGATCGAGAATGTCCCAGATGAGGCGGAGGGGGAGGAGGAGGAAGAATGACGATGATGGTCTACCAGTTAAATGGTACACGATGGCTACTCGGTCAAGCACCGGGATCCCATGACGGTGTGGTGGTAGTCAAACGCCCTGGCCATGCCGTAAAAGTGCGTCGCCGCAGCGAGCAGGACAAACATGTGGAAGATCTGGTGGGAGCTGCCCCAGATGTCAAAGGCACCCGGGGTGCTCCTCTCGGGCCATCGAACCTGTTTCCGTCAGTCGATGAGTCTCGATGTGAGCAGTTTCCGGGTCGGTTTGCGACTCACGGCATAGAGGACCGCGCCAAAGATGTACATTGCGCCGTGGGTGATGACCCAGGAGATGCTCATCCTGTCCTCGAGGCCCTGGTAGCCGTAGATGGTGACGCCGTGGATGACGGGGATCACGCCGGACAGACCGAGGCCGATGAACATGGCGGCTCGGTATGTTCGCCACCCTGGCGCCCGGAACCGCTCGATCCAGGAGACGGCGGCGCATCCAACACCGAGGAGGCATATCTGGTGGAGGTCAGTGGCTGGATGGGACTGAGGGTCAACAACATGGGTGAAATCACCAGCCCCAGGTACGCCGCGAGCAGCGTCGGCCTGCAAAAGAAGCCATAGTACAGCGCCGGCACGTAGCTCCCCACAATCAAGGCCACAATGCCCGTGTAGTCCAGCTTGTTCCCCCACCGCGCCACCTCTTCGCTGTGATCGACCAGCGCGTGGAACGTCGCGCTCATGCCCAAGCACAGCACCGCGCCACCAAAGAAGCACGAGAAGGCGAGCACATCGGCCGTCGTGGCGGAGGCGTAGCGCGGGTGGATGACGCAGTAGAGGTACAGCGAGCCCGCGACGGCGACGAGCGCGCCGACGAGGTGCGACCAGACGTTGACGGACTCGTTGTGCAGGTAGAAGAGCGAGCGCAGTGCGTGGCCGTACGAGGCGCGGATCTGGCGGTAGCCGGAGCGGATGAAGGCGTTGTCGCGGCGCCAGGCGGGGAGATCGTCCCAGACGAGGAGGACTGTGTGCTCGGCTTTTAGCTCGAGCGTCTTGACGGCGGCGACGATGGTGTCTGTCGTTGATGGGCGGCGCTGGCGGAGGCCGGCCTGTGCTGGCGGGGGCTTTGAGCGTGAGGTGCTCATTGCGTTTACAGAAGCGGTGAGACAGGCGGCGGGTATGGTTGGATCAGCATGGCAGAGAGTCGTGCTCTGGGAGGACTCTGGGAGGGAGACTCTTATATACGCAAGGCGGTAAATTTGTTGGGACTAAGAACCACGTCGTCCGAGGCTAGCTGGCTGCTGACGAAACGGTCCGCCTCGGCCCTGCCACGGCATGTTGCATCTCCTGATTTCAGTCGTTGGATTGGCAAACACGTGCATCCAAAAACGGAAGCCGGCAGAGGCGATGCCTGGATGGGGATAATGTTGGGGACGTCTGCGAAAGTCGCTCCTCCGCGACGCGTGGCAATGTGCATCGAGACTCGGCTCCGAACGCTCCACCGCGGACGGCACGGCGCCAGCCTCACAACGAACATCACTGAGAATAAAGAGCCAGAGGCAGTGGCTTGTGGGCATGCATTCATTTCTCGTTACGGTCAGTACACCCGCATGGCCCCATGGCATCGAATCCATAAACGCGTCTTCTGGCCCGTTAGCCTGCGCCGCATCGCGTGTGTTCGCCAGGGCCCCTGGTTGGTCTTCACAGAGCGTCTACTACTACTCGTCGTAGCAGCCCTCGGTCGCTCATTTCTTGCCGCTCTTCTTGATGCCCTGGGTGCCGGTGTTGAGTGGGCCCTTGCCGCCGGCCTTGGCCGCCATCTCCTTGCGCGCCTTTTCCTCTGTGCCGTCCATCGTCAGCGGTCCAGCCTGCATGTGCAACATCGGGGCGTGGTGGGTTCGTACCGGCGCGCTTCTTCTCGAGGTAAGCCTTGTCGTCCTCGTCGAGTTCCTTGTTGGCCTTCTTGGCCTGCTTCAGAGGCTTGACCTTGCCGCCTGCGGAGCGCAACATGGAGCGTCAGCGATGTTGGTCGGCGGGGCAATCTAGACTCTGTACGGGCAGAGGGAAACGCGGGACTTGCCTTCTCGGTTGACGCCACCCATTGTTGCTGTAGGAACGGGCTCAAGGAGCGCGGCGGAGGAAGATTGAAAGGCTGCGAGAAACGACAGCGGGATGGCCAGGCGTTGCAGGACGAGCACTATTATTCGCCTGCCTCGTCACAGGAAGAATCTCGGGCGGGCGGTGAGACCACGGTTCAGGGTCGCTGCGGGGCAGAATGTTATGTAATCTACCGAAACACGAAGTAGCGCGCCATCTAACGATCCCCGCATCCAAAACTTCCAAACCTAGAATTAGAATTCGTCAACCCCCTCAGCGAAACTGCGAACAACCTGTCCCTACCTGCTTTTCCTCCCCGAATCACCATCCTCCTCTCTGCGCCTGCCTCCTCTAGGAGCTGCCCTCGTCTCCTCATCGCGCAGCCCGCTCGCGGACCGCTCGCTGGTTTCTGGCCCCAGTGAAGTTGCGAAGCACCCTCCTATCTTCTGGATCTCTTCGGCCGACCCAGCCCCAGTCTTCTTGACTTATTTCATCTGCATCTTCTGCTTTGGCCCTCTCCTTCCGCCATCCCCGCTGCTCCTCGCGTGTCCTGAGAGCCTCGGACGAGGGAGAGCTGATCTGGTTGGGCGCTTCCTTCTGCCCGCGTGCCGCATTTGCAGAACCCTTCACTGACGCTTGCTGCTGTCCCTACCAAACACCCTCTGACTCCTCCTCGTCGTCAGCCATGTCTTCGAGCTCCGACGAGGGCGAAATCCGCGATGACGGAAATGGGGAGTTGAAGGCATCTCACCAGAACTCTCTGGGAGAAATCGGTGTTGACCGTCAAGGCAGAAATAGAGACCCATCCCCAGCTCTCGACTCTGCATCCCGCGGTAGCGGCTCGTCCCGACGAAGCCGGTCTCCACGAGGATTCAAGAGATCCCGCGACGACAGTGACCACTATGGTGGTGGGCGAGACTACGACCCGAGGCGGTCCCGGGCTCGCCACGACGAACGTCTCCGTAATGGCTACCATGCCTCTGGACGAGACCGCGACTCGAGGCCATCTCACAACTTCTACGACGATGCTCCCCGAGATGAACGTCGACGGCCCCGCGTGTCTTACGAGGACCTAGACGCGCCTTCGTCACGTGCCTCTAGCCTCCACGTCGACTCACGTCAGAACGCGCGCAACAATGACTCTGATCAGTATCGCAACCGCGACCGGGATCGAGGTGGCCGCCGAGACCGAGGCCAAGGCCGTGACTGGGGCCGTGACCACGTCGACAATCATGGCCGAGAGCCGTCGTTCGACGAGCTGCATCGACGCAGAAGCCGCTCCCCCCACAGATCTCGACGTGACGAGAGACCTCGAGGCGACCGACTTGCGGAGGACGGGATACATGATGGCGGCCATCGTTCAGCAAGGACCGTGCACTTTGGCGATGAGCAGGAACCCAGGAGAAAGAGACGGGGTGTCGAGGAGGATGCGCCACGCTACCAGGGCGGGGGCAAATACCAGAAGCAGAACGGAGCTGCTGGTGGCCAAACGGCGGCGACAAACCCGAGGTAGCCATTGCTAAGCGCCGTCACTAATCCCCTTGGCTGACAATTGCACAGCGAATGCGCCAGGGAACCCTCCCCTGAGCAGGACTATGAACTGCAGGCACCTGTCGATGAAGACGCCGAGATTGAGCGCCGTCGAAAGCGAAGAGAGGAGCTCCTGGCCAAGTCCAGCTCCGCGACTCCTCTGCTCATTCATGCCGTTGGAGCTGCTGCCGAAAAGGCTGCTCGCATTGCTTCACCTGCCTCTACTCAGCCTGAGACGCAACAGTCTGTGCTCGAGACCGGCACTCCTCGAACGCCAGCTTCCGGTAAGCCCAGCAGTCTGCCACGGAGTGTCCCGGTGGTTTCTAACGGATTAGACTGGGCGTCTCCACGTTCGCCGGCGTCTCGTGACGAACCCCCGCATGGCGGCAACCCGCTCGACGACAATGGCCTCATAAACACGCACGGCAATGCAGTGGCCAACGAGGAGGACGGTCCCTCCGCCGCCGACTATGATCCTACTGTTGACATGCGAGAGGACGAGGCCCGGGAAGAACGCAAGCACGGCCAAACTGTGATGCATGGGCAGGCCCAACCCGTCGAAAGCGGTCGGCGATCGGCTCAGCCACCCGAGGCCGAGGACCCAAATCAGGCATCTGACCAGGAAGACGATGATGGCTTTGACATGTTTGCCGATGAGTTTGACACGGTGCAGTACGCTGCCCAGCGGAAGCAACAGCAACCACGAGCCCAAGCCCAGGGAGGCATGCTCGAAGACGAAGACAAGGAGGGGTTCTACAAGGTCCGCATCGGCGAAATCCTCGGTGGTCGCTACACGATAAAAGCGGTTTTAGGCCAAGGGATGTACGCGCGCGTGGCTCGAGCCTTGGACTCGAAAACCAAAGAGGTGGTGGCCGTCAAGCTCATGCGCAAAAACGACGCTATGAAGAAGGGAGGCTATACCGAGATTGACATTCTAAAGAAGCTCAACGCCGCCGACATGGAGGATAAGAAGTACATTGTCAGGTTTCACACCCACTTTCTCCATCGGGGCTTCCTCTGCATGGTGTTTGAGGGCCTCGACATGAACCTCCGCGAGGTTTTGCGCAAGTTTGGCAAGGATGTGGGCATCAACCTGACGGCCACGCGCAGGTTTGCAGAGCAGATCTTCATCGGGCTGCAACACATGCGCGAGAACCACATCATCCACGCCGACCTGAAGCCAGACAACATCCTGGTCAGGCCCCAGACCGCCCCCCTGACAAGTTCCAATTCTAACACCAAGTCCAGATCAACAGCACCCGCACCGCTGTCAAGATATGCGATTTGGGGACCGCAATCAATCTAGATGACGCGGCTTCTCAGCAGGAACAGCTCACGCCTTACCTGGTGAGCCGTTTCTACCGAGCGCCCGAGATCGTGCTCGGAATGCCCTACGGCTACCCAATCGACGTCTGGGCGATTGGCTGCACCCTCTTTGAGCTCTTTACGGGCAAGATCCTCTTCCAGGGCAGAAACAACAACCAGATGCTCAAGGCCATGATGCAGATACGTGGCCGCATGCACTATAAGTACTACAAGCATGGAAAGATGTGGGCGGACCACTTTGATGAAAAGGGCAGCTTCATCAGCATAGAGTTTAACGAGGTTACAAACAAGGTATGTCATACGGTTTCCTTGCCCAGTTGCTGGCATGACGTCTTGCTATTTTTATTTTTCACACCTGGCGGCGCGTGTCGAAATCCAGCTGGTAGCCTGCCACGGGGCTGGCTGTAAGCACTGCGAAGGAGCGACGATGACGCATCAGCTTGGTGCCCGGGGTCGTAAGCGCTGCGCCGGCGGACTCCTGTCGGCGCCGTGGCGTGGGTCGAGCGAGGCGTCTCACGGCTGCAGATGCGGTCAACCCGTCAGCTTCGTCTCGCATCTTGCATCTGACACTGTCATGGCCGGACTCTACGGTCACGAGATTGAGGCGGCTTCTTTCAGGGCGGACAGTGTCGCCCTGGCTGATGGCGGCCTCATGACCCGCGCAGCCTCGTTCGTTTCCAGCTACGTTGATTGGAGATGGGAGACTAACGTGGCCACGTATAGCCCGTGAAGCGAACGATGACAGCAGTAACGCCGACCCGCCCTCTGGGCACGCGTCTCGACGAAGCAGGAGCAGGGATGTCGGCCGACGAGAAGAAGGAGCTCGATCGCTTCAAGGACCTGTTGGAGAATTGCCTGCTGGTTAACGCGGACAAGCGGATTACTCCCGAGAAGGCGTTGCAGCATGACTTTTTCACGATGGCGAAAGCAAGGAAGAAGGCTCCGCCGGAGAAGCCGAAGAAGCAGGTGGACGTCGCTAGCCGCTTGAGGATGGCTGAGGATGGCTGAGGATGACTGAGGATGACTGGGGATGGCTCTGGAATGAGTGGGGCGAGATGCCCGGAGGTTGTTGATGCCTTGCGAGTTGGGCGAGGCGAGAAGCGTGAAGCGTGGACACGGTTTCCTTGGCTTGTTGATGGCCATGTGCATGTGGTGACTGTTTCGACGCCACATTTTGACGATACGCGACGTTTGGCGACGGCGTTGAGAGACGGCAGGCACGTACACCAAAGGGAGGACAGGCGATGTTTGAGTAGCATATGGACTGGATTGGACTGGGTTCCTAGCCGATTTGCTTGACATGCAGTTTCATGATGTAGGATAGCTCGTTGGACAAGGGAACAACACATGGTCACATGTTGCGCACTCGGTCATTGTTGTGATACTTGGGCAGGCCCACTCGAGCAGAAAAGGCCGGGTCCGGAATTGGCCGCTTACGGCTCTGTTCCTTTGGTCGCTCAGCCATGATTGCGTCTGACTCGTCGCGCGCGCATTGCCTCATTGCCTCGCACCCCGCCCGGTACGATGTGAGTTATTATCTGATGGCCGCACTGGCCGCACTGGCCACAGGCGAGAGGCGGCGGATGAGCGGCTTGCCTCTCCCCGAGGGGACCGCAGCATGGGCCGAGGAGGTGCGTAAGCGTTGGGCGAGGGAGGCTGCGCCGTACGACGGACGCGTGTTGGGAGGCGGACGGACTGCTGCAGGTCTTGGAGTGAGCACCCGCGTATGACAGATGGCGGGTTGAGCAGACGAGGCATGTCCAGGGTCTCGAGAGCCGGCTGTCGAGGTTACCCTATACACGGGCTCCGCGATTGACTTTTCGCGTCACGGCGCACGGGTGGTTGCGAATCGAGGCATTGCGCTGCACGGCAAGGCACAGCTGTTTGTCAGCAGCAGTTGGACATGAGGCTTGCACGGTTGCACGGGCTGCGTGGCGACGACGGGGGGTCGGAGGTAGCTGAGCTTCAACAATGACAAGTGCCATCACGAGAAGAGGTTGGGAGAATGAGGGCTGGGGTTGCGCGACCAACAACACCCGGATGTCCGGCACACCCAGGACGTTGCGTGCCGCGTCCCCAGCTTGACAAATACCATCTTTACGGGCGCGTGAATAGACGCAAGGGAAAGGCACAATACAACAGGGCGGGCGGCCGTGAGTGAGGCTTGCAGGCGGACCGACGTCCCGTGGTACAGGGCATGTAGTTCCAGCGCGCAGCAGAGCCGCAGAGTGCCACCCGCGCCCGCATGTGCAATCCACATTCTACGAAATACCGAAGCTCGAGCGCCGGCCGGGGCTTCGGAACGAGGT
>NRSZ01000344.1:0-40560 GCA_002901185.1 Tolypocladium capitatum | reverse complement strand
TACGACGCGCTAACCAACTATGCCACCAGACCAGATTGAAGGGCTATTTATAAAATAGCCTTATAAGGATAACGCATTGTGCTCAGCTTGGTGTTGGTTGAGTCCTCGATGCGCCGTGTTTATATAGAGTGTATATGCCATTGTGCCGTTTATTCAACGTCGAGTTTGGCTGGTCGGTCACTATTGCTGGCCTGATCCAGTGCGCTCTGCTAGAGCAAAAGGGTGCTATTTTGACGGGGAAGATGGACACACCCCACGACAGGGGCAGTGTCAGGGGCCCCGACACCAACTCATGAGGATCGCCTCTCGCTCCTCAAGGAGAGGAGGGCACGCTCTTCAAAATCAACATGCCTACGGGCCCCTTTTCCTCCCGAATTGCGTCCACTAGTGCGTGTAAGTGAGTGAGACCGCCCGTCAACCCGCGAGTGAATATAAAGTGAACGGCCACGCTCGTTACGGAGTTTCAGATGACTGCGATACTCGGCGAGTTGTGATCAGATAGTCTAGATAAGTGAAATTCCTAATTGAGTGATCAATTGACCCGAGAGACTGCGCGTGCATTTCCGTGCTGCGCCAACAGTGTTCCTTCGGACCTCACGTTCTGCCTCATCAAACTATGTAGACAGTTCTTTCAGGAGGACTGATTCGGTATATGCAAAACACCACCCTGATAACCCGGCTCGGCGAGTCGCGCTTCATATTCCTAGTATATCCAATTTATAGTCTCATCTTTTCATGGCCACCAGACAGGCTTGCATGAGGCGAGTAGGATGCTGAACAACATCTCGGATACTGATGTCGTATCCGCGTTGGCGGTACTGCTCCGAGAGTAGCAGCGCGGCAACGACGTCCGCTCCGCAGCTGAACATTGAGCAATCTTCACCCTGATCTCCCGGAACGAGCTCGAGCTCTTCCCATGCCCGCAAGACCGCTTCACGTGCCTGTAAAGGTGGAGTTTGAGGATGCCCATTCAATGGATTCGACAATGAATCTGCCGGCCCCAGGGGTACGACGTAAGAGCCCATGGCGCTTCGTACTGATTCATGGATGTGGCTCAGGCTTTGCCCCTCGGCGGTGGGAATCGCTTCCAGTATTGTGAGAAACGCTTGCGAAATCCAATGGATTTGCTCCGCGGGGAGCACCCGGGAGGAATAGAGAAACTCAACCTCTAGGTCTTCCGCCCCGGGCGTGGCTATCACCCAAATATCGGCCGAGTCACCTAGCGTGCCATGGCCTGAGAAGGACCCCGTCGCATCACCAATCTCAAGGGACGGTCTCAGAGCCCCGTGGTTCTGGTACGTCACAGCAGAACTAAACCGAGTACAGCTAGGCCAATCGGTGCAGTCCCTTATGATGGAGCGGAAGGGATAATGGTGGTAGGGCATGCTGGCGGTTGTCTGGTGCTGCATCTGTTCGATGACGGAAGCTAGGGTCATGGACATGCCAAGTCGTGCGCGTGCTGGCAGGTAGTTGATGCAAGGGCCTCGTACTTGTTCGATCCCAGGCAGCGTCGTCAGGTAGCGATTTGCACTGACTTGGCCAAACACAACATCCTCCATCCCCAGAGCGAGGGACAGCAGGACGGACCAGGCCGCTTTGAAAACGCTCGACGGCGTGCCACAAGGGGTCCGCATGTTCCGGAGGGGCACTCGCATCTGCGTTCGTTGATCGAGTGGATGGCCGGCCGGTACTGTCCCGGCAGGGCGAGGCACCAAGTGTGGCATCACGGAGCCTTGCAGCATGTCTCTCCAGAATCCCCGCGGCGCAGACTCATCGAGGTCCGCAACGTGCGACACCCAAGAATGGTAGTGTGGTCCGTCCGAGAGCGGCCTGCCGGAGTACGCCGCATCAAGGTCTCGGAAGAGCAGGGCGATGGACAGAGCGTCGTAGAGAGCATGGTGGATCTCCAGACACAGGCGGCGGCAGACCTGGCCATCGGAAACCAAGTGAAAGCGCGCCAAGATGGCGTCACGACCGAACTGCAGTGTACGCTCCGGTTCGGCTGTTACCTCCTTTACCGACCCCGTGGGAGAGTCGTTGAATACGGCTTGGAAGAGCACTGGACCATGCTGAACAAATACAGTGCGCAAAATAGAGTGATGCAGTATCACCTGCTCGCAGGCTTTTCGAAGCCTATGCGTGTCGAGGGCGGGTTTGAACTCGCATGTGAAGTCCACATAGCATCCCCGGCCGCCTGTTTCGCCCGTCGCGAGCATGAAGGCCTGAGCATCTGTTGCGGGCACAATGCCATCCAGGCTCTCTCGCCGAAAACGCGCGTTTGACTGGCTGCACTGAGGATACCGAATGTTGAGAGTGCTCAAGATCTCGACAGCACCGGGCTCACTGACGCTTCCTGAGCCGTCATGTCGGGATGCTGTTTTAGACGTTGAGGGGACAACATCGTCTCCGTTGGACTCCGTTGCTCGTGACGATTCGGCGATGGCAGCAAGGGATTCATTTCGCAACATCGCTGCCGTGGTGATGCAAAGGCCACCCTTGAGGCATCGGCAGGCTGCTTGCATGGCCAGGATCGAATCTCCGCCGAGCTGGACAAAGGTGCTTTCGCGCCCTACTTTCTCTTCCGGAACGGCCAAGACGGACGACCAAATCGACTGCAGTAGACGTTCGTTCTTCGTAGCCGGAGGCGTCAACGCCGTTGCCATTCGCGCATCTAGGGCAGCTCTTGCGGCCGATAGATTCCTGGTCCTGAGCCACTCGCGAACAGCCGCACGGTCCAGCTTCGTCGACTCTGTCCGGGGCATCTTCTCTATAGCCAGCCATATAGTCGGGACCATGAATGAGGGCAGCCGAGAGTTCGCATAGTCGCGGATGGCGCGGAGGCGTTGTGTCGTGGTCTCTGCGTACGCCTCGGACACTTCCCGCAGCACCACGGCGCTGGGAAGCTGCATATCGGCCAAGCAGACGACGGCGACTAATTCCGTACGACCCCCCGAGATCTTTGTTGATGCGAGAAGGTCTTGTGCTTCGCTGCAGCTGGAGAGAACGGCCTCGAGCTCACCGAGCTCGAACCTCTGGCCGCGGATCTTGACCTGGTTATCCTGCCTACCGACGAAGCAGATGCTTCCATCTGGGTTGTACCTAGCCAAGTCCCCTGTGCGATAGAAACGTCGTTCTCCATCCCGGGCTGATGGAGCCCACGGGGGTGGAGGGATAAATGACGCTGTCGTCTTGGCTGCATCGTTCAAATACCCTCGGGCCACGCCTGGGCCTTCGACCAAGAGCTCCCCAACCGAACCAACCGGTGCGAGCTCATTGGGGTTTCCTTTATTGACGATCCAGAGAGCACAGCCTACGGGCGTGCCGATGCTTTCTGGGTGGCGAGACCCCGGCGCGAGTTCTGCGACCGCGCTGAGAATCGACGCTTCGCATGGACCCCAGCCGTTGATGAGGCGGAGGGCTTCGCCCCAGGTCCTCGCAGCCCCGGCGTCGATGGGTTCGCCAATGGACAGCAGCGACTGCAAGCCAGGTACGTCCCCGGGCGACAGAGTACGCATGACCGTGGGAGTCAGCCACGCCCAGCCGACCCTTGCGGACGTGATGAAGTTGGCGAGATGGGACTGGCGAGCTTCCTCGGACGGTATGCAGAGACATCCGCCGAACAGAAGCGCGCCAAACATCTCGCCCATGCTAATATCCCACACGTGGGCAGCAAACTGGAGCATGCGAAAGCCTGGTTCCCAGCCGAAGCGTCGAGATAGAGAGGTGAGCGACGAAGCCAAGCAATGATGCTCAAGCATGACTCCCTTCGGAGTCCCCGTGCTGCCGCTGGTGAAGATGATGTAGGCCAGGTCGCTTGGCGAGCTTGTTCCGTTTTCGACACGTCCAGAGACGTCCGGCAGCTTGGACATGGACTCTGCGCTCACGGGGAAGACGTCGAGTGCAATGTCGGCCGAGGATGCATGCTCCGCAGCCGAGGTCAAGACCATCTTTGCGTTTGCGCCGGAGACGAGAGCTTCCTTGCGGGCGCGCGGGTCGGATGCCGCAATGGGCACGCAAACTCCACCGGCCTTCAGGATCGCAAGTACAGCCACAACGGTCCAAAGCGACTTTTCAAAGATGAAAGCCACCGGATCCCCAGTCGATACACCCCTCCGGCGCAGCTCCTGAGCAAGGCGGTCGGTCATGTTGTTGAGGTCTCTATAGCTTGCGCTTCCGTCCCAGGCCTCCACTGCCATGGCCGTCGGTCGTTCCTCTGCCTGAGCAGTGAAAAGATTGTGAAGGCAGTTTTCGACTTTTGCAGGCACCCTGTTGTTCCATTGAAGAATTTCCGAGCGATCATGAGCGTTCAGCTTAGGCAGCCGGTCCAGCTTCGTCTCCAAAGGGACCTTCATGAGAGACTGGAGCATGTGCTCAAACTGATTCAAGGTTCGGTGCAGCTGGCGCTCACAGACAATTTCCGGGTCGGACCTGGCTTCAACCATGACTCCGTCGTCAAGGAGATTGCACGATAGGCAAATTCCAAAGGCGCCTTGCGGCTCATCCATGTATTCGTACGACAGCTCTGCCGCTTCACCGGGATCGGCCAGGACCGGCCGGATGTTCAGTAGAGTCTGAAACCCCGAAGCTGCTTGCGCTGCGTCACTCACGGAACGAATCCCCGGCAGGCCATACTGCAACGCAGGGTGTGCTTGGAGCTGCCGCCGCGCCGTGGTCCTCTCCTTGAGAGCTTCTTCCACGGTCATGCTCCGCTTCAGGTTGACATGCACCGGGACTATAGTCATCGTCGGCCCCAGAGTTGTTTCCGCGCCGCCCAGCGTGCGCGTACGGCCGGATAAGACGACGCCAAAGGCGACGCTCTCGCTGTCCGTGTAAACTCCAGCGGTCAAGGCCCACGCAACCTCGATGAATGACGGTACGTGTGCAAGGGGAACCCCGGAGCCGATTTGATTCAGGGCTATCTTGCGCGCTTCCCTGTTTGTTGCGTGAGGAACATGGCCCGGCCGGACCCTGGGGAAGATGGTCGGCGCGCCTTTGAACCGGGACGCCCAGAAGGATCTGGCCTCGGTTTCGTCGATTCCAGTGCACTTGGCAACAAAGTCTTTAAACGGGGCACGTTTTTCCGGTTCTCCACCGTGATAAACACACAAGACGTCTCTGAATAATGGAGTTAGGGAGGTGTGATCCATGATGGCGTGGTGCATGGTGAGGACCAGTTTCGAGCCGTTGATGATTGCAGAACGGAATAAATGAGACCCCAAGCCCATTGGACGTGCCTCAATATCGCGGAGATACTGCCAGACATCCCCAAGACAGCGCCTGGTGACATGCTCCTCGGCCGTAACAACCTGCTGGAGCCCAAGACGACAGTTGACAAGCCGGGTGCGCAGGACCGAGTTCTGCTTGAACACCCGTGTTAGGGCATTGCAGAAGCGGTCCAGATCGACGGAAGAGGCGAGGGAGAGGACGAATTGGAACACATTGGCGCCGGCGCGGATCGATGACTCTGCCATGGTGCTCATCTGCAGAGGCGTACATGCGTACAAGTCCTGGATATCCTCGACGGACACATGGCATACCGCTGCCACTTCCTCCAACGTGGCGTCGTCAACGCCATCTCGCGACATGGATAGATTCATCCTGACCTGTGACTGTCCGGAGTCCTGAGGTATGAAGTCCTGCTCTCGGCTGCGCTGCTTGGAGAAAACGATATGTCGGACCAAAACACGACGACAGACGCCGAACGATGGAGGATTGCCAACGAGCCATATCCCCATCAACACCTCGAGACCCTGTACTCGTAATCTGTCGGCAACCTGGGTTATATGACTGTAAAAAGGTCCTCGCTGCTGCTTGGATTGATGCCTACGAGCACGATAATCAAAACACTAGCGAGTGCCTGATATCACCACCCTCGGTATATCTGTAGGATTATGCATGAAGCAGCACGCGCTAGCGTTGTATAAGCCGTGATGGCTGTGCTCGTGGAATACTGCTCGTAGAAGGAGCCTGATCCCTAACCAAGGTGTAAAATTGACGTCACCTGCTTCGTACGAAGTAAAAGGAGCCGTAGGACCCTGCACGTTCATTGCATTACGAGTACGTGACCATTCAGCAGCAACGGAAGATCGCCCAGCCGACGTTGACCTATTTTCCTCCAATCCAAAAGACCTCGGCAGCGCATGGGGATCTCTACGGAGGAGCCTTTCAAAAGTTTTGACTAATTCAATGCTTTACTAAGCTATTTGAGGAAGTAGTGATTTGTAAAATAGTTTAGCAAATTATTGAATTAGTCTAAACTTTTGAAAGACTCCTCCGTATACGAAATAGCACGAGAGCTTTATTATCGAGTCTTGCTATTTGCACAGGAACAAAGGTCTATTTGCACAGGAAGCGGGCCAGGACTTTTTTCCTGCCAATCCCGGGCGGCCCATGCCGGCGCACGCAATTACAGTAGGCAAGATAACGACAGACGCGACCTCTCGCAGTACGAGCTCGATGAAATACAAGGCTCCCAGCCGTCGCAGGCATCACAGGCGTCACGGGGAGGAAACAAGAGGCAGAGGAGTTCAGGGCAAGGGCGAGGGCGGTCTAGGGCGGCGGCGGCGTCGTCTCAACAGACTGCCGTGAGCACGCAATCGAGGAGGTTATCCCGGCCACGCAGGCATCACGAGCCTCAGCGCTAGGCACGGGACAGGCACTGGCGTACGGAGAAGCGCACGAGAGAACCGAGGCACTCATAGCCGCTGGGCTAACGAATGAGGGACTTGGCGCGGTTTCCGTAATGGAGTGGTAGTTGTGATGTAATGCGACGCGCGCATTGCGATGCACTTCCCCACAGTGGGATTCAGTCGTACATACGAGTACTCCGAACGTTTAGGGTGGCGGGGGGAATGGGTCCGAGGCGTTGTCTCCTGTGCGAATAGAACTTTGTTCCTGTGCAAATCACGGAAAGCCAAGCCTCAGAGTTGTCTTCCCTAGTTGCCTATGGCGATGATCACCGATGCTTTGGGTTAAGGAGGTGCATCTCCTATCTACCAGGGGGGTCCGGCTAATCCTACGCTCCTTTAAGTTGGTAGGGTTCCACACACAAAGTTGAGTAACAACGGATTTAACAATCTGCTCAGCTTGACATAGGCACCGCGGTCAATTGAAGCTATCACGGTGGCAGCGGCATAGCCTATAGGCTTTATTGATATCGTCTGTACGCCTCTCACCACCTTGTGCAGCTGGCAGCCAGCTAGCTGACTTGAGCAGACGTCACAGTCGACTTCGTGAACGCCACCACCTTCGAGCTCGGGCAGCACTATCGTCTCTAGTACCTCGAGCCCTCAAGCCCGGTGTGAAAACAGGCATGTGGCAAGAGTAAAAAAAAGCAGCAACTTCGCGTAGCTGTCTGGCTAGTTGGCGATCGTATGGATCACCTCCACAGCTAAAATGTATATACGGCTAATCATTGGCTGCCCCGCGGGCCAAGCGGGACTGACACTGGTCGGCGACGAATTTTCTGAGTTTATACGGTACTATTCATAATACGAGCAAACTGGTCATATTGGCTAGCCTAGTTGGCACCGGGGGGGTTCGAGATAGCGCAAAGAACCGGCCCGGCCCGGCCCCAGACTTCAATGCTCGCTCTTACTCATATAGGACTAGTGGATGGATTCGGAGTTACAGTACTCCGTACTCCGTACAATAAATAATCTCACAAAGACCGGCCCAACACCAGACCGACCGTGTCCCTTCTCCTAGAGCACCAAAGGATTATCCGTTGTAGCTAGTCGTCCGCGCAGAGACCGCCGTCGCCGCCTCACTAACCTCCCGCTCCTCCTTTACCTCCGTGTCCGACTCAATAGAGATCACACACGTCTCGTAGCTATTAGTTCAACCTTAGCTAACGCGAGCAAAACGAGCAGGGAACGCATTCGAATGGGCCAACGCCAAGGGAGCGCTAGTAACGGCAAGCACGAGCACGAGTAGGCGTGGCTTATGGCTTGGCTCGGCCTGTCACAGATAGAGAGGTGACATCATAGGCGTGTATTGCGTTGGGGTCCCTTCTTACAGAAGGGATATCTGCAAGCTCTTTAACATGTACTCGTACAATCCCTCCTGAAATATCCAACCAGTAGTGGTGTTGAGCGTACTCGTAGCCCCTTGTAACAAATCGGAATGAATACATGCTGCCGATCACCCTGCAATCGGGATAGAGGGCACGCCCCTGTGCCAGCCCCGCTGCTTGTGTCTCCTACTCGTACTTCGAAATTGCGTGATTATATAAGGGGTTTCCCGCTTTTCACGGATAGCGGTTAGATTGATCCTAGTTTAAAATACTTGAGATAAGAAGCTTAAGAAAGGAGGAGGTATTATACAGTCTAGAGATTTAAGCTTAGATGATAAATAAATAATGGTAATGATAATAATATAGCCCATAGGGGTTATGAAACCCGCATGATCCTTCGTGCATAGCCCTAGAGATTGGTTTGATATTAGGTACTTGCCAGAGTTTTTATAAGCCTTGTGGGCTGTACGAGTATATAGCTCGTACAAATAATATGCTGCATACGAGTACGGAGTAGTTACTCGTAAACCCCCTAACGTACGCATGGCCCTCAACGACCTCCGTATACCTGCATTGACGGATTCACACTAGGCGGCCCAAGTGATAAGAAATGGCACCCGGCGCTGCCCGAAGCATCCGGATTTGGCCCCAGAGGATTCTAGTGTTGATGGATTGCAAAATCAACCACTTCTTACGTCCCTTATTCGTATTCCGGGCCTGTCTCTCGCACTAGGCTATGCAGCCGCCTTGGCTACTCAATAATAGTTTACTCGGTATGATTAATAAACGGCCCAGTTAATAAGCCTACACCGCAAATTCATGTGCCGCTTCCCGCGGCATACGAATGTGCGTGTCGGCGCTCTGCCGACGGGCCATAATGGCCCACTTTCGCAGGCTAGGGAGACAGGTGTGGGCTAGGTGTAGGCTTGTTAACGACGAAGTATATAGAAGATCTGATCTACATCTCTAGTAATAACATTCTTCAATAATCAAGACCACCCACTCAAAGCCTCAAACGACGACATCCTTCCGGAAAGGGGGCAGCATGCACGACTCCCCGATTGCCATCGTGGGCCTTGCCTACCGCGCTCCAGGCGTCGGGCGCAAAGGACTATGGGACTACTTGGCCGAAGCCAAGTCTGCGTGGTCAAGAGCGCCGGCTCAGCGATTTGACCAAGATGCATACCATCACCCTGATGTTGACAAAGCCGGTCTTTTCTCGTCAAAGGGAGCCCATTTCTTGCCTGATGATGTCTATGCCTTTGACGCACCCTTCTTCAACCTGAGACCCGACGAGGCCCGGGCTGTCGATCCGCAACACCGCATGTTGCTTGAATGCGCTCTGGAAGCAGCCGAGAGTGCAGGCCTCAGCCTCGTTGATATCGCCGGTGCCGACATTGGTGTGTTTTCAGCAATTGGGTCACTGGACTACTCGCAGCACGTGACCGAAGACTTGTCTTCCACCACCACATGGACCGCTACCGGCAGCGCGCCATGCATGTTCGCCAATCGGTTATCATACTTCTTCGACCTCACCGGGCCGAGCATTTCGCTCGATGCCGCGTGCGCGAGCAGCTCCTATGCAGTCCATCTGGCCTGCCAGAGCCTGCGCTCCGGCGACTGCAGCGCCGCCTTTGTTGGCGCGTCGTCCTTGATCCTGAGCCCCGCGCTATGGGCATGCCTCGACAATATGGGGTATGGTAATCCCGTCTAGCTCGCTCCTTTGTTTGCCCGGACTGACGGAGAGAACAGAGCACTGTCCCCGGAGGGCAAGTGCTTCTCGTACGATGCAAAGGCGAGTGGATTCGGTCGCGGCGAAGGTGGCGCGTGCCTCCTCATCAAGCGTCTCGACGATGCCATCAGTGACGGTGATCCAATCCATGCCGTCATTCGGAATTCTGCCTGTAACCACTCTGGCCGCTCAGAAGGAATCACCATGCCAAGCAGGGCCCTTCAAGAGAAGCTTCTTTTGCGGGTACACAACGAGGTTGGCCTGAATCCCTCCGAAACGCCTGTTGTAGAGGTAGGGCAAGCTCCCACATTCTCCTTGCCAACGGTTAGTCTAATTGCTGAACTATCATCAAGGGTCATGGAACTGGCACGAAGGCTGGGTGAGTTGTGCCACATTAGACGTCAGATCATATAGCTAACAGGAACAGTGACCCCATCGAGGCCGGGGCCTTCGCGGCTGTGCTGGGCAGCGGGCGAACGCCGTCCAATCCGCTGTACATCGGGTCGTTGAAGTCAAACTTTGGGTAAGCCTTCGAACATAGTTCCCAGGTCAGTCCTGTGCTTCTAACACGTACGTTCACAGACATTTAGAGGGCGCAAGCGGGATTCTGGGTATTGTCAAGGCGGTCCTGATGATCCAACACGGGTGCATCCTACCCACTGCCCACTTCGAGGAGTTCAACGAGAACATCGAAGGGGCAGACAGACTAAAAGTAGGCTTTGACTTGCTGGGGATGATGATACTGGCCTTGGAAGATGGGAATTGACACATGTCACAGGTCGCCAAAACAACAACGCCATGGCCGGCCAATGCGCCTAAGCGAGTACTCGTTACGAATTTCGGTGAGAATTCCCGGCGATGGTTCCTATGGTGTTTGGAGTTTAGACCAAGCAATGACTAACCGGTTGAACGTAGGATTTGGTGGTAGTAACGCAGCAGTCATTCTTGAAGAGGCCCCTGCTGTCTCTGCAACTCGCAACATCACAAACGGCACCAAGCCAATAGACGCCTTTGTGAGCGCAAACGGAAGTGCGCACGCAAATGGAACCCCGCATACCAACGGCAATGGACACACCAACGGCAATGGACACACCAACGGCAATGGATATACTAATGGCACTGGACATACTAACGGCAATGGACACACCAACGGTTCCGAGCTCACGAATGGCAGAGCAACCGCTGCCAGCAATGGCATTGTCATGCCTGATCGCGACGCTGTGAGGCGATTGTTTGTCCTCTCGGCCAAGTCCGAGAACAGCCTCACGTCGTACCTATCTTCTTTCATGGACTACTTGAATACAGCACCCGAGTCCAGTGACTTTGTGAAGGACCTAAGTTTCACGCTCGGCAAACGCCGCGATCACTACCCTTACCGAGTCGCAGCGACAGCGGACTCAGTAGCCAGTCTGAAAGAGCAGCTTTCGACCGCCAAAGTAAACAAGGTCAAGGATCGAGTTTTGGCTTTTGCTTTTACAGGACAAGGAGCTCAGTAAGTCGTCACTCTGCTCATATCTGTTCGATGCTCCGGCATGAGGAACCAGATTATCCGAAATCATCTACTGACTCAGGCAAAAAAGGCATGCGAGAATGGCCAGCGGTCTACTACGACACAACAAGGCCTTTGCAACTGCTGTAGGGCAGGCCGAGACGCACCTCCGTGAAATGGGAGCAGCTTGGTCCTTGGAAGGTATGTAGCTCTGAGTCCCAGGTGAAGGTGTGTGAGACTGAACAATGAAACAGAAGAGATCCTGAGACCAGAAGCCGAATCACGCATCAACGACGCTGAGATCAGTCAGCCTGCGTGTACTGCCATCCAGATTGCTCTGGTGACAGTTCTAAAGTCTTGGGGAGTAGCACCAGTTGCTGTCACGGGCCATTCCAGCGGAGAGATTGCTGCTGCGTTCGCTGCCGGTCTGGTACCATTCCGAGTGGCGATGGCCATCGCATACTTCCGTGGCCAGGCCGCTGCTACGCTGGCTCAAACACATGGCCAGAAAGGAGCCATGTTGGCCCTGGGCGTGGGCTTTGACGAAGCATCGGCACTCTGCCAGGAGAACGAGGAAGGATACGCAACCATTGCAGCCATCAACAGCCCACAAAGCGTGACTATATCGGGAGACGTTTCGGCAATTGAGAACATACACCGGCTTGCCGAGGCACAGGGCTTGTTTGCTCGCAGGCTCAAGGTCGAGTTGGCATATCATTCCCGGCACATGGAGAAGGTGGCTGCCTCGTATTTGGCGTCGATCGAGCCCTTCTGCTGCCGAGAGCCAGAGCCGGAGATGCCAAGACCCTGTGACAACGACTCCTACCCGGCATTCGTGTCCTCGGTCACTGGTCATGTCGAAGATGCGGACACCGTCGATGCGTCCTACTGGGTCAAAAACCTCCTTCAGCCCGTCAGGTTTGGAGATGCCGTTGGGAGAGTCTTCTCAACGGCCTGCAAGGACAACATCAAGGCGGCCAAGATTCCAAACGTCATCGTGGAGATAGGCCCGCATTGTGCACTCAAAAATCCCATCAAACAGACGTTGGAAGAGCTGCGCCAGCTGAGTGACCAGCGCAAGGTGCCGTTCACATACCTCCCGTCTCTTGTGCGTGGGACGGGCGACGAGGAAGCTCTCCTTGGCCTTGCCGGGAGTCTCTTCCGCATGGGATCCTCGGTTGAGTTGGCGGCCGTCAATCACGCCGACCAACACAACTCCCGGGTGCTCACCAACCTTCCCGCATACGAGTGGGACAAGTCCACCCGTTACATTCACCGATCGCGAATTATGGAAGCCAAGCTACATCCTGGCCAGCCTTACGATCCACTTGTCGGATGGAAGAGTCTGTACAGCGACGGTGGCGAGCAGAGATTCAGGCAGGTTTTCACCCTCGATGAAATGCCATGGATCCGGGATCATAGCGTGACCGGGAACGTCATCTTTCCCATGACAGGCTACATCTCAATGGCCATCGAAGCTTTTAGAAAAGTGAACACTACTGTCCCCACAAGCCTCCTCATACGGGAATTCCATGTCAAACGAAGCCTGGAGATTGCAGAGGATGAGCGTGTCGAAATGACCACACTGCTCAAGCCCGTCGCCACCGGAACGGAGAACTTCTCGTCTACGGTCCGGGCGTTTGAGATCATGTCGTGGACAGAGGCGCACGGATGGACTGCACACTGTCACGGCAGGATAGAGGCCGAGGCTAGCGAGGTGACCACGGATAGCCCAACGCTGGCAGCATCTTTGCCACTGATTGGGAGCGATGACATGAGCGAGCGCGACGCTGAGCGCGAGTACGCCCTGCATGGAATGGATGGAACACTTTATGGTCCGGCATTCCGAAGAATGAGGAGGTTCTGGGAGGGCCATGGGTGGACGGTTGCGGAGATCGAGCTGCGCGATATGGATCTATCCAAGCCATGCCCCTACGGATCGCCCATCACCGTCGACCCCCCGACATTGGACGCCTGTCTCCAGGGCGTCGGCCCGTTCCAGGATGTCAACGGGACGAGGCCCGCGTATATGCCCAACTACGTCAGCCGGCTTCGAATCTCGAACAATATTCCCGCCACGGAAAGCCAACGTTTCACCACCGTCACTCGTCTTCTCAGCCATGACACAAAGGCTGGCAACATGTCCATCAGTGTGGCTGCGTTTGCTCAAGGATCTGGTGGCGAGCTCGTTCCAGTCGCTGAATGGGAGTCGGTGACGTTCCGATCCGTTGCTTCTTCGGACGTACTTGATTACGTCTCGAGCCTGCCATCCAGCTATTGCTGGGATCTGATACCGAGCTTAGACTTTGCCAGCGATGAAGACCTACCCAAGGTGCTCACAGTCGACCCTCTGGGTGAAGGTGAGCTTGCGCGTCGACGCCAGCTGAACAACGCCGCCGTCTACTACATGGATCGCGCATTGAAGGAGACGGATGGACAAGACCTTAACATGATGCCACCTCACCTAAGCATGTTCTCGAACTGGGCTCGAACAGTTGTTTCTCAGGAGAAGCCGGATTTCAACGGCGAGCCGACGTCGCTATTGCATGAAGTAGCCGGTGCCGATGCTCAAGGTGAAATGCTCTGCGCGGTGGGCGAGCAGCTCGCTCCGATCCTGCGGGGAGAAGTGCAGCCACTCGAGATCATGCTCAAGGATGGCCTGCTCACCCGACACTACGAGCAAGAGATGGCTTCCGTTCGTGGGAATAGGGTGCTCGCCAGGTACGTCCGTCATCTCTCCGACGTCAAGGCCGACTTGCGCGTGCTGGAGATTGGTGGCGGGACGGGCAGTGCCACGTTGCCTGTGATGGAGGAGCTATCCCGCGGGACGGATGAGCTGCCCGAGTTTCTCAGCTATACGTTCACCGATATATCTGTCGGCTTCTTCGAGAATGCCCGCACGAGGCTTGCCAAGTGGGCCAAGCGAGTCACATTCAAAAGACTCGACGTCAGCCAGGATCCAGTGCGGCAGGGCTTCGCTCACGAGGACTATGACCTGGTCATTGCCTCCAACGTTCTGCATGCGACCGCCAATATGGGCACGACGGTCGACCACGTACGATCTTTGCTGAGACCAAATGGCAAGCTTCTGTTGTTGGAGGCCATTTGCCATCCTCCCCTGGCTTTGCCCTTTGCCTTGCTCCCCGGGTGGTGGCTTTCTGAAGACGAGTACCGCTCCAATACAGAGGGCCCGATGATGTCCCAGGAGACGTGGCAGCATCTGCTGTCTGCAAGGGGTTTCTCAGGAGTGGACAAGGCGATTGTGGACATTCCCGACAGCCCTGAAGGCATCATTACCGTCATGAGCTCAACGAGGGTCGGCAAGCGGGAAGACGATAACGATGTCGTAAAATCGATTACTGTTTGCGGGCGCATGATGGATGACGAGGAACAAGAGTTTGCCCAGATGGTCGCAGACCAAGTCGCCGCGTCTCTCGGTTGCCCCGTCGAGGTCAAGCCATTGGCAGAGTTGGACGTCGAGGATGATCCCTTCTGCATAATCATCGACTCTCTGCGCCACAGCATACTACAGGGCCTCTCATGTGACACCTTTGACGCATTGAAGAATACTCTGCTAGGGACGAAGGGCATGTTGTGGGTTCTCCCGGAGCACCATACCCCTGAAGCCGAAGCCATCAAGGGCATTCTGCGCACGTTGCGTCTCGAGACCGAGTCTAAAACCCTGCTCCTGTTGGACAACACACCATGCACGCCACAGGGAGCCTCGGTGATTTCTCAAATTGCCGGGCGGCTGCGAGACCCGGAGATGGCAGGCAACGCGGACCGAGACTTTGTCTGGCACAAGGATATGGTCCATCTGCCTCGCTTCCGGCAGCTGACGGGAGCGAGAGAAGCGTTTGCCTCGGAGGCGGGCGTCCCCCTACGAAAGGTGCAGAGCATCTGCCAGGGGCAGGACTCGCTAGAGATGACCGTTGACGCGGCGGGAAGCCCCGACTCCATCTACTTCCGCCGGACCAACGTTCAGACGCAGCCATTGGGTGAGGATGAGATCCTCGTCAAGGTTGAGGCAGCCGGAGTCAACTTCCGTGATCTCCTCGTCGTCCTCGGCTCCATCCCGTGGACGACCCCGGGCTTTGAGGGCGCCGGCGTCGTTCTAAAAACGGGGTCCCGCGTGACGGATCTACGTCCGGGAGACAGCGTCTTTTATGGATCTCTCGGGGGCGGCGGCTTTGCGACGCACGCGCGCATGCCCTCCTGGAGGGCCTGCAAGATCCCGGACGGCATGAGCAGCGCAGACGCCGCCAGCATTTCAGTCGCCTACAGCACCGCCATCATGGCCGTGCTGCGGGTAGGGAGGCTCAGGAAAGGAGAGAGCATCCTCGTCCACGCCGCGTCCGGCGCGGTTGGCCAGGCATGCGTCGTGCTCGCCCAGCACGTAGGAGCCCGTATCTTTGCCACGGCTGGTAGTCTGGCGAAGAGGGAGTTCCTGCACGAGTCCTACGGCATCCCCAAGGATCACATCTTCTCCAGCCGGACACCCGAGTTCCGAGACGGCGTCCTGTGCGCAACGGACCGCAAGGGAGTCGACGTGGTGGTCAATTCTCTGAGCGGCAACCTTCTCCAGGAAACGTGGGAACTCATGGCAGACTTCGGCCGGTTCGTGGAAATCGGGAAGAGGGATCTGCTGAGCAACAGCCACTTGGCAATGAGGCCGTTTGAACGCAACGTGTCCTTCAGCGCTATTGACCTGCGCAAGTACTTCGTCCAGCGGCCAGAAGAGCTGCAGGAGTGCCTGGCGGACCTGGTTGATCTGCTCCGGCGCAACGTCATCGTGCCTATCCGCCCGGTGACCCAGCTGCCGATCTCCCAGCTCGCGACGGGGCTGCGCAAGCTCCAGTCCGGGCATAATGTTGGCAAGATAGTCGTGACGTTTGGCCCCGACGACTGCGTGCTGGCCGAGTGCCCCCCGCCACCGGGCCTTGCGTCGGACTCGCTGCTCCGTCCCGACGCGACGTACCTCATCACCGGAGGGACAGGCGGCATCGGCATTTCTCTGGCCTCCTGGATGGTCGAGAACGGGGCGCGCAACGTGGTGTTGCTGGGCCGAAGCGGTTCCTCCCGCCCAGCGGTCCAAGGGCTGGTGGATCGCTATCAAGGCACAGATGCTTGCGTGAGGGCCGTCGCCTGCGACGTCGGCTCGCGAGACGACCTCGCCAACGCGTTGCAGTCCATCCAGGACCTCCCGCCCGTTCGCGGCGTCGTGCACGGCGCCCTGTACCTCCGGGTAAGATTCTTCCTTGCTGCTATCAACGAGGAGCCCTCCCAAGCTGACCCCCTCTTGCAGGACTCCCTCTTGGTCAACGCAACCTACGATGACTGGCAAAAGATCACATCTCCAAGGGTTCAGGGCGCATGGAACCTCGACGAATTGCTGCCAGACCTCGATTTTTTCATCGCCCTCTCCTCGTTTGTCGGAGCCACGGGCAACGTTGGGCAATCGATCTACGCTGGCACAGCGGTGAGCATCAAACAACGCCCTAATTCCGCGGAGACCATGGAGCTAACTTCTCCCCAAGGCATTCTTGGATTCCTTTGCGAGCTACCGCAACGCCCGCGGACTGCCGACATGTTCGCTGGCGCTGCCCGTCGTGCTAGATGTCGGTTATGCCGTCGAGCACGGCCTGACCGAGGACTTGAAGCGCGCACTGGGCGCTACCCTGACAGAAGCCCACCTCAAGACGCTGGTCAAGGGTGCCATCGTCGGACCTCGTTCGTGCCTGAACTTGGACGGGAAAGCCCTCTCCTTCACCCTGGCGTCGGGGGACGACCCCAGCACGCAGACGTGGCAACTATTCCACCCGCTGGCCCTCGTACAGCGCATCAATGACAAGCTCCGCGGCCACAGGAGCAACGGCCAGGGTCTGGGCAGCGATGCCGGCGCTCACGGACTGCGGCTCGGCGATGACAGCGACCCACTGCTCAACCTGCTGGCGGCTCTGATCGATAAGGTTTCTTCCATCACCATGATTGACCGGGACGAGGTCGAGCCGGACGTCCCGCTAGCCAACTACAGCCTGGACTCATTGGTGTCTGTGGAACTGCGCAACTGGATTCGCCGGGAGACGGGGGTCGAGCTGCCACTGCCCAGGATAGTAGGAGCAGCAAACCTGCGGGCTTTGGCAACGCACATTCTCTCCCAGAGGGAAGCCAGGAACTGATTTCTAGATTGTGGCTTGGATTGTGGTAGACGTACGAGTACTCCGTACTTTGCTGTGACGTACGAGGTACTCGTACTCGACCAATGAAGCGTCCCCAGTTTAGGCAAAAGGAAGTAGCCAGACTGGGATTTAGTCTACGGAGTAATAAAATATCCGACGCCATGGTAGGAGCGCTTGCTCCGGATAAAGCTTATTCCGCCAATTTAACTACAGTGGTACGAAGTACCTGGAGATCCCCCGAACTAGTGGACTTTGGCTACTTCGCATACGAAGTAGCGCCGTGGAGAATTCCAGACTCCATCATGCGGCACTTTCGACTTTCTGGACGAATCCGAGTCTCCTGCAGCGGGTGCATCGGAAGCGGCCAGAGGGAATACGAGTATGCTATTCCTGCATTCCCTGTTTCCAAGGCAAGGCACGAAGTACGAAATGGTTCGTGGGCTAGCGCGAGCATCCGTAGACCGCCGCTTCGGGCCCTGTCTGGGCACGAGTCCTATTTCCTATTTATTGGCTGCTAACCCGCTCCTTGACCGCGAAGGATGAAGGAACCGGCGCCAGCACCGCCTGCTGGTCTGAGCATTCAGCCTTCTTGTACGCCGTTCGTGCCGCTACTCGATCTTCTCCGCCTTCAGGCGTCGGCTGACGTGACAATAGCGGTGTTGACCAGGGTCAATCAGCATCATGCTGGACACGTTGATGCATCATGCCGTGCTGGCGTCGCTGCTGCTGGCTCTCGCCGGGCTCGTGCTCCACGAGCGTGTCCGGAGCAAACGGCCGTATGAAGTCCGGCCCAAGCTGCCAGCGCTGCCCATTGTCGGCGCGCGGGAGGGAGAATGGCTCCCGACGCTGAGGGCCATGTGGCGCAACTCGACAGACATCCGGGCGGCGGTGGCGGCGGGCTACCGGTTCACCGAAGCGTGCCTCTTCCCCGTCATCGACCTGGGCACGGCCGTGGTCCTCCCGCCCGCCGAGGTCGCTTGGTTCCTCGAGCAGCCCGAGACCAAGCTCTCTGCGCACTACCACCAGCTGGATGCGTTCCAGTTCGACTACACCCTGACGGACCCGCAGCTCGTCCGGGACGTCAAGCCCCTGCACAAGACGCTCATCAACACCAAGCTGACGCGCGAGATCAACAACCTGCTCCCGCTGCTGGCGGACGAGGTCGCCCGCAGCGTGAGCGAGGTTTGGAGGACCGACACGGACAGCTTCAGGGACCTGTGTCCCATGGACGTCTTGCCGCACGTCATCTCCAGAGTCGTCAACCGCGCCTTCGTCGGCGCGCCGACCTGCTACAGCAGAGCCCTGGTCGATAACGGCATCGCCTTTGCGCAGACGCTGGGCTACACTTCCATAGCCCTGCGCTTCACGCCGCAGACGCTCCGCCCCGTTTTTGCCCCGCTCATGACGCTCCCGGGAAAGCGGGCGACCCGGAGGTTCTTCGCGGCGCTGCGACCCGAAGTCGACCGGCGCCTGCACGAGATGCGCACTGACGCCGGCGCGGCCTCCAAGTACAACGACTTTCTGCAGTGGACCATCGACGCAGCCATGGACAGCGGCGATGAGTACCAGGCGAGGCCCCGTACCATCATGGGCCGGGTGTTGATCCTTAACTTTGTGTCGATCCACACGTCCACCTTTGCCCTCTCGCACGTCTTGTTCGACCTGGCGGCCCACTCGCCGGCCTACATCGACGAGCTGCGGGCCGAGATCGTGGGCGCGCTGGAGGCACACGGCGGGCACTGGACCAAGCAGACGCTGGCGGACATGCCGAAGCTGGACTCGGCGTTTCGCGAATCCCAACGGATGAATCCCGTCTCGACAATGGCCTCGCCGATGCCCGTGACGGATCCAAACGGCATCACGACGCCGTCGGGCCTTCACCTCCGATACGGCACGTACGTCGCCGTGCTGGCGTACCCGATACTGCACGATCCGAACCTGTACCCAGATCCCGAGACCTTTCGCCCTTTCCGATTCGCAGACCGACGCGAGACGGCAAGCCAACAGGGGCTCAAGATGGAGTCGGCGCGCCAGGCGTGGACTTCGGTGAGCACGACGTACCCGGCCTTCGGCATGGGCCGCCATGCCTGCCCTGGCCGCTTCTTTGCCTCGAGCTCGCTCAAGATCACTCTAGCATACCTTCTCATGAATTATGATTTTGAGAAGCTACCGGAGCGGCCGCCCAGTCCTACCATCGGATTCTCCTTGCTGCCGCCGCTCAAAGCTTCCATCAGATTTAAGCGGCGGGAGAAGCCCCTCTATGTGCTAGATAAGGGCCAAGACTAGCACCTCGTGGAATGACATGTTTCCGGTCCCGGATATGGGTATTTTCCATCACCGTGCTTGGGACTTGGCGGCTCCATATCGGGAACCACGCCATCGATCAGGAGCGCGGGGTCGTGCAAGGGGTCGATATTCCGTCGTGGCTTGTGGGCATGGCTCTCAGCGAGCGATTAATGATGGCGTGATGTGCTCGGGACAGGCCGTGAACCGGGCGTTCTCGTTGGTGGTCATGTCGACATGGCCTCGTCGAGTCTTGGGAGGCAGTCGACTTGGTGTATCTCGCGAGCGTGGGGTTCCGTCAAATGGCTAGGCACTGCCTGCGGCTCTTTGTCATCCTGCATCGACACACGTCGACAGCGTGAGATGCATCACCTCGAGCACACCGTCCTAACGTGAGGCTGAACGCTTCGCGTCGCCGCAGCTTGGCATCGGTGCCTCTCGCAGATGAGGAGGGAAGGCGGCCATAAAGGCGGCAGGTCAGCGTCGCATATATTTTGCCCGCGCCCGTCCAGCTCAGCAAAAGGGCTCCAGGATCGCCCGGCAGGATGAGGCGATGTTACGGTGCGTGCACACTAGCCCGGCGAAGACGGACGACAGCCGGCTGCTAACACTGAAGTGAAGGTCGCGCGGATGCCGACATACCCGGCGACGGGGTGCGACGCTGCCTGCCGTCGCGCGCCTGAAATCGACCGGGGGTCGTTATCTGCGAGACTGGGGGCCGTTCCCCAGATCCAAGGGTTCCGCCTCCTAGATTCGGACTTGACCCTCGCATGGTCGTTTCGCTCCGTGCTCGTCCTCTTGGCTTGGCGCCCGCTAAACCGAGCGACAGGCCGTCTTGACAGGGGTCGCGATACCGTCGCTGCGCGGCGTCGCAGCGTCGGCAACAGTTCGTCGCAGCTCGCCGTGAACCGCCGGCCCCGGGATGCGCTGTTCGGCGGCTGGTCGTCCCAGGGATGCGGCCCGGCGTGTTATCATTACTCAATCCGTACTCGGAGATATTGCGCAAACCTGTCCTGAGGCGTCCTGAGGCCACAGCCAGCACGTGATAGCGGAGCGGGACGGGCGGCACGACCACATGCGGAGTAGCGCAACCACGCCGGTCACCCTCACGAGATCCGACAGCCGCTCTAAAGGAGATATCGCGAGCGCCACCACCTCCACCCTCCTCCACCCTCGCGCCCCCAGTTCCCAAGACGGCGATCCCGAGCACTTTTGCTGCGCCCATGCCGCTCCTCGTTTGTGGCGCCCCGCGGGCCGATAGCGCCACTGGCACCTCCAGCGGCGACGCGCCCGACGCGCACCAGCAGCTTGGCTGCCACGGGACCCTCGTCGACCTTCTGCATCCGTCCGGCCGCCTGCTGGTATTTGAAGCCGCGCCGCCGCCGTCTCTCCGTCGCGATGCCCAACTCCCCCGTGCCAGCCATCACCCTTGCCCGAGGAGACGGGCCGGCCCACCATCAACATGGTATTCGGCCTCAGATCTCGCAAGGCCGACGGCACCCCCGTCAGCCTCGGCGTCGATCCCGTCGGCGACGGCTCCCCGGATCCCAACGACCTCGCTGAGAAGAAGCCCGCGGAGCCCGTGCAGCTCACCGATGAGCAGGCCGCCCGCCGCCTGAGGCTCTTCCGCGAGGCGGCGGCAAACGACCCCAACATCAACGTCGACGACCTCGGCGCCGTCGACAACGCCGTCGGCGGTCACGATGTCAACAAGGAGAATCAGCTCGTCGACGAGCTGGTCGAGAACTCCCCTTACCCCGAGGTACCGTCGATTCGCCCTTGGCATCACGCACACCCTGCTTCTTGTCCGAGAGTACTGACCCGGCCGTGGACAGGTGCGCGCTGCTGTCCGCAACTACGACGTGGACCTGCCTGCCAACACCGTACGTGCCTGGTTTATTGGCATGCTCATGACGACTGTATTTTCCGCCATGAACATGCTCTTCTCCCTCCGCCAGCCTTCCATCACCATCACCTCGTACGTGGCCCAGCTCGTCGCCTACCCCATTGGCATCGGCATGGCCAGGGTCCTCCCGAACCGCCAGTACCGCGTCTTCGGCCTCAAGTTCAACCTGAACCCCGGCCCCTTCAACTTCAAGGAGCACGGCCTCATCGTCCTCATGGCCAATGCCTCGTACGGCGGCGGCGCAGGCTACTTCACCGACATCCTGACGGCCCAGAAGGCCTTTTACGGCTTCGACTTGGGCGTGGGCTACGCCATCCTGCTGGGTCTGACCAGCCAGTGCATCGGCTTCGGCATGGCTGGTCTCGTGCGCATCTGGCTGGTCGAGCCCGCGTCCATGATCTGGCCCCAGAACCTCGTAAACGTCGCCTTCATGTACACGCTTCACGACCGCTCCGTGACCGACCCTGCCAAGACCAACGGCTGGACCATCAGCAGATACCGCTGGTTCTTCTACATCTTCGTGGGCGCCTTCTGCTGGTACTGGATTCCCGGCTTCCTCTTCCAGGCCCTCAGCGTCTTTGTCTTCCCTACCTTCATTGCCCCCAATAACGTCACCATCAACAAGCTCTTCGGCGGCTGGACCGGCATGGCTCTCCTCCCCATCACCTTTGACTGGACTCAGATCGCCGGCTACGTCTCGTCGCCGCTGATTCCCCCGTGGCATGCCATTGCCAACACGTTGATCGGCATGGTCGTTTTCTTCTGGATTACCAGCGCCGGCATTCACTGGACCAACACCTGGTACGCCGACTGGCTGCCCTTTAGCGACCCCACGTCCTGGGACAACACCCAGCACACGTACAATGTCAGCAGGATCTTGACGCCCGAAAACACTCTCGACCTGGCCAAGTACAAGGAGTACTCTCCCATCTTCCTCTCCACCACTTTCGCCATGGCCTATGGCCTTTCCTTCGCCGGCATTATCTCGCTCATCTTCCACGCCGGCCTGTTCCATTCCAAGGAAATCTGGATGCGTTGGCGCGACAAGGAACACGCCCTCGACGACGTGCACGCCAAGATGATGCGCAAGTATAAACCGGTGCCGCAGTGGTGGTTCCTCTGCGTCTTCCTCCCAATGTTTGCGCTCTGCTTCGTCACCTCGTACGTCTGGGATACGGGCTTGACCTGGTGGGCCATCATCCTCGCCATGGTCATTGCCCTGGTCTGGCTGATCCCCATCGGCATCGTTCAGGCCATTACCAACATCCAGCTCGGCCTGAACGTCTTCACCGAGTTCATAATCGGTTATATGCTGCCCGGCAGACCGACCGCCATGATGATGTTCAAGACCTATGGCTACATCACCATGTCGCAGGGCTTGGCCTTCGTCGCCGACATGAAGCTCGGCCATTACCTCAAGCTGCCTCCGCGGACCATGTTCTTTGGCCAGGTCATTGCCACGATCTGGTCAACCTTTGTTCAGGTTGCCGTCTTCTACTGTAAGTCACGCCTCCTTCCGTGCGCGCCCTTTTGCACGCGTAGTCGCTGACGAGTACTCAAAGGGTCCATGAGCGGTGCTATAAAGGACGTCTGCACCGACAAGGCTGCCGCCCATTTCACTTGCCCCAACGGGTCCGTCTTCTTCACTGCTTCCATCCTCTGGGGTCTCATCGGCCCGGCGCGCATCTTCTCTGGAACTGGCATCTACAAGAACCTGCAGTACTTCTGGATCATCGGCGCTGCGTTGCCCACGTCCTTCTGGTTGATCCGCAAGAGGTGGCCCAACAGCATCGTTCGATACCTCAACGCCCCGGTCATCTTCTCCGGGACCGGTTCGATCCCGCCCGCTACGCCCCTGAACTATCTGTCTTGGGGGATCGTTGGCTTCATCTTCAACAAGTGGATCCGCGACCGCTGGAGGGGGTGGTGGATGCGCTTCAACTACGTCACCTCGGCTGGCCTGGATAGTGGTCTTGCCATCAGTACCATTATCATTGTCCTGACCCTCAGTCTGACCAACACGGCAGCGCCGAGCTGGTGGGGCAACAACATTGGTGGGCAGACGTTGGACTCACAGGATGCAGCCTTTAACAAGGTACTGGGCCCTGGCGAGACCTTTGGGCCTCGGACCTGGTAGATGGATGTGTACGAGTTATATTTATATAGTTTGACCAAAATGAAACACTATAACTTTGCCATGAAAAGGTAAAGGAGAGAAGAGAGGAGAAAGGTTCGACAGACTACACCGTACAGCAGATTTGAAAGCCATTACGAAGCTGAAGCAACCAAGACGATTTACAGCACCCCAAAGAAAAGCTCCGACCTTCTGTAAGCGCCCTGGCCTACCTGCCTGCCTTGTTTATAAAGTGCAGGCTCGCCGCAAATGTGCCTCCGTTCTTTGAGGATGGGGTTGCTCTTTTTAGAGGATGGGTTGCCGCCTTAGAGGCCATCTTGCGGAGCGCCGGCGGCGCGGGCCGAGTTTCGTCCCCACCCCTCCGCCATGGGCTCCGACGTGCCCCACCAACCCCGGCGGCAACGCCGGTATGCCGTCCGGCCACGATTTATCGTCACATTTTGCCACAGCGTCTGCCTATCTAAGTGCAACGAATACAGGCCGTGGACCACTTGGGTACAGCTTTATGCCTATGCAGTCGAGGATGAATTCTTTGCTTACTATGGGGAATCAACACCCAGAACAACAGTGCTCGGCAACCACGCGCGTCCTGTAAGGATTACAAGCCGGAAGCTGCTGCTCACAATCTACGGCTTTCCTTGGCGGCTTCTGGAATTGGCTGCCTCTGGCTAGGCAGTACGGGAATGCAACAGACGCCAAGTACCTGGCACGAATGTTAACACCGAGCAATATAGCCAGCCACCTTTGGAATCGTGCCACGCCAGGCATGCGTTTTGACCTCGCATCCTTATGCTCCAACTTGCACACCTCTGCCGGGAAAACATCATCATATTCATGATTAGCAGAAATCAAGAAGGAAATATAGACCCCAGACTCCATTTCAAACGCCTCGCTCAATCAGTTTCTGTCCAACATATGCCATGAATGCCAACATCCATCAATGTAGCCGTAACTCATGCCGTCTTTCTCTTCTCTTGCCGGCCAAGGTGCCTCTCACCAGGTTTGGTCCTGGTTCCTGTTTTGTTCAGCCGGTACCACGACCACGACAGGGTCAGGATCCTTCTCGTTCTCGGTCTCTACTCCAACCACGGTCTCGGAATCGGATTCTACTACCGTCGCGTCCGACACCCGCCCGCGCGTGGACTTGGTCTCAGTGGCGTGTTCCGTCTGAAACTCAACCACTTGCTTCTCATCGACGGTCAGGGCACAGCCCGCCTTGTCTAGCCGGATGAAACAGCACGTCAACAGTGCCACGGCCGCAACGCCGACGCCAATCCAATAGACGCCCTTGTACTGCATCTTGAGGCTCATTCCCGCACCTTGGAACTGCGACCTGGCCACGTCCGCGACAGCCAGGAAGAAGGCTCCGCCGAGGAACAGCGTAACGTTTATCAAGGCACCCGCGAGGCCTTGTCGGTGACGCGGCAGGCTGGTGGTCAGGAAGACGTTGCTCACCGTCCACAGCACGTCGACGCAGGCCGCCTCGGCAAGCATGGCAGGAAAGACCCAGGCCCAGTAGTTGGGATTGTCTGGCATCACGGCGAAGAATAGGACGGCAAGTACCTTGGACACGCCGGAAACAATGAGAAGCACGCGGCCAGGGAGGATGTGAAGGATGAGGCCGCTCATGATTGACAGGACGAGGCCGGCCGCGGCCCAGGGGGCGAACCACACGGCCGTAAGCAACGCCGGCTTGCCGAGAATTTGTTGGATGCTAGCAATGGTTAGCACCTTCATCCTCATGGCCATCAAACGAGTCATGCATGACATGCACTTACTAAAAGTTGGTGTAGAACAGGTACAACGAAAAGACGCCCCACGACAACAGCAGGCAAAAGAGCATCCTCTTCATGTACTTGGTGCGGAAAATGTCGGCAGGAATGAGAGGCGCCGCGGCCACCCAGCCCTCGACGTAAACAGCCGCCCCAAGGAACAAGACTCCCAGCGAAAGGGTGACGATGATCTGAGGCGTGGCCCAGCCTTGCGGCGCGTTGGTGCTCTCCGTGATGGCATACACAAACAACATCAAGCCGGGGACGGTGGTGCAAACGCCCCACCAGTCCATCCTGACGTTCATCTTGCGTGCCTCGGCATAGTCACGAGGGCAGGTGAGGAGTGAGCCGACGCAAAAGGCACCGATAATGATGCTTCCCAGCCAAAAGTACCACCGCCACGAAAGCAAGTCCTGTGACATGCCGCCGATGATGATTCCCGAAAAGAACCCCATCGGGGCGGCGGCACCGTACAGGGAAAAGACGAGGTTCTTTCTCGGGCCGGGTCTGTAGATGCGGCCCAACAGGGAGATGCCCGCGGGGAGGAATGCAGCGGCTCCCAGCCCCTCCATGGCCCGGCATATCACAAGCATGGTGAAGTTGTTGGTGAAGCCCGCGGCGGTGGTCCATATGATGACCCATATCAAGCCTCCGTTGAACATCAAGTAGCCCCCGTACATGTCCGTGAGGCGGCCGAGGGGGAATAGGAATGCCCCAGCCACCAAGGTCAGCGCGCTGGCCGGCCATGTCTGAGACTCGGGGGGGATATCAAAGGGTTCGATGAGGGCGGGGAGAACAACTTGGAACCCGCTGATGATAAAGTCCTGCGATCGTGACACGTTAGCAAATGGTCTTGTGTGTCGTGAGGCTTCATCACGACTACTAAGGATGAGGGTTGGGTATACTCACGGCCATGGCCATGGATCCTATCATCGAGACAACAAAGGCTACCTCTAACCATGTTGACGAAAAGACGGCGGGCCGCTGTCGACCGAGCTTCTCGACGTCGAGGGTTTTGGGGACGCCCTCCGAGACCTCTCGGATCATCACAACGGGCTCCTGGCAGGCCATCTTGGTGTCCTTTTCTGCCATGGTGCAGGTCGGCGTGTCCTCGGAGGTAGTTTATATTAGTTCCAGAGGCTCGCGGCAACGCGTATATGAAGTCAATCCTCGGTTACCGAACTCGAGGGAGAGATCTTGGCTTGTTCCTGACGACATCGTGACGGTAGGTCCATTCCTCATCTCTCCTTTATACCCAGAGACCCCCCAAGCCACCACCAGGAATTCCTCCACGAGCCAGCCAGGGCCAGCGGTCAGTCCTGCGTGTGATGAAATCGTATTGCCGCAGTCTCCCCGTGGCCGGTGCCAAGCTTCAGCTTACTCGTTATTCCCTTCCCACGATGCCCTGGGCCATGGCGGTGAGAAACGCACCGGATGTCTGATTGTTTCCTGATACGGGAAGCTCGAGAAGCTCGAGAGGCTCTAGGCTAAGGGTCTGCCCCACCGCGGAGGAGAAACGGTGGGAGCATGGCTGGAGACAAGGCGAGAAGGGAGAGAAGAAGGGAGAGAGGCAGGGAGAGCGGTCGACGGAAATCGGCTTCGAAGCCCCACGGCATGTGTCACGGACTCGTTCTAGACATCACGGACCATCCGGCAACTGTCGCGGAGGGCGTCTTGGCCCGTGGAAGGCGGCTGTGGGGTCCAAGTTCCAAGGCAGTTAAGCGACATGTGCGATAACGGACGTTTGTGACGGATGGGAATGGGCGGCTCTCCGCACCGCTCGGGGTTCGAGGTGCTCAGGTCCGGTTGGTTCCCGGCGAGGCTCGTCGCGCTGGCTGGCCGGGCTGGCTTGGTCCCTGGCTGGCCTGACGCTTGTCTTGAACCCTTTGGGCATACATCTCTTTAGGCCTCGGCGGGTCAGCTCCTCGCGGGGCTGCGGCGGATGCCACGAGATTGCCGGTTTGGGTTCGTGCGTGGCCTCTGGCTGGATCGCCGCGATTCCGGAAGGGGTCCATGGTGACAGAGGGCGACAAGCTTTCTGCAGTACGCGAGCTATGTCGGGCTAGTGCTGCAGGTCCCGCCGTGCATCGGCTGCACGATGTGTCTTCTGGTTCCCCCTTTGAGCGCGCGTGCGCCCGTTCGGGGCCTCGGGGTTGGGCGGCCATGGGGACGCCGGATTTGCCGTCGACGGCCCATGCTCGTGCTCGCTCATGCATGGAAGAGTGGCCGACGCAGCTTGCAGTCGGGCTGCTGTCACCGTCCCCCCCAGCGGCTCTCACGGACCAGCAGCAGCGGAGCCGAAGCCAAAAGGTGTGCTCACATGCGAACAGCCGTGACTCGGCTCGCCAGCTCCAGCCCCTCGTCGTCCGCCCCATCTCAGCGAGCGACAACACATCGAATCGCGGCCTGGCCTCCGACCGCAAGGGCGCAACGGAACGACAAGACCATGGCCGTGCCCACCATGCCATGACGACTCGACGTCTGCCCTCGTCGACTCCTTTCCGCGCTTCCCGGCAGCACCCAGCACCGACCACGGCCACGTATCAGACGACAAAACAGCCCCAGCTCGCCCCGAGCGGCGACGACGACGTTGGCGAGGGAAGCTTGTCAGGTCTCAGCCGGCAGAGACACGCACACTCCAGGGAGCAAGGTCTCGGATCTCCAAGGCGGGCAAGCACGGAGGCGGCGTATGCCGACCATCAGCAAGCCGTGCCACAATTGCCGCCGCCGACGCCTGCGCTGCGATCGCTCGTGGCCGACCTGCCACAAATGCACGGTCTCGGGGCAGGAATGCCTCGGGTACGGGCGGCTTTTCGTCTGGACACAGGCGATTGACGTGCATGGGCACCCGAAGCCGGCAGCGGCCGCGGCGTCGTTGTCGTCGTCGGGTCGCAACAAGAGCCCGCAACAGCGGCAGCTGCAGCAGCAGCCCCAACCGCAGCTTGGCGACGGCAGGAAAAACAACAACAACAACAGTAGCGGTGGCTGGGCGTCGCCGAAGCCGCCGGCGGCCGCTGGAGGAGGTGGAGGCGCTGGTGGAGGAGTTGGAGCGCGGCCTGGCTTTGGCGGTGGCGGCGGCGGCGGTGGAGCAGGCCACGCTGGCGACGGGCAGCGGCACGCCTCGCAGGGTCACGGGTTCCGGCACGCGCTCCCACGACACCACGGACCGGGCCTCGACGACGATGGCGACGATGCCCGGCGCCGCCCTCGGCCGCGGCCTCGCGGTCCTGCGATGTCGGCTGCCCCCGCCCCCTTGGACGGCGCCCCCTTGGACGGCACCCACCGGCCGTTGTCGGCGCCGCGGCCGCACCATCATCGAGGCGCCTGCGTCGGCTCGGGCAGCGTCGCCCCCGGCAACCTGACGGACCCCGTCTTCCAGGACCTCGACCGAAACTCACGATACTACCTCGCCCACTGTAAGTCTCTATTCCCGTGGTGTTGCCGTTGGCCCGCTGCCTCGTCCTCGTCGCCTCCACTTCTCTTCATTCATCCCTGTCCACCGTCTCTCCCGCCTCGCCGACCACCGTCCCCCACGCGCACTCCCCTCACCCATCTCAACCGGCCACACGCACACCTTTGCTCTCGTAGCCCGGTCCGACGTGGCGCTGACACAATCAACCGCCAGTCGCCGATCGCGTCTGCAAAGACCTGGTGGCTCGCGATGCCCCCGGCAGCAACCCCTTCCGGGAGCTCATCCCGCTGACCAACAGGCACCCGCTCCTCCTCCACATCCTCGTCGCCACCTCTGCCATCCACTGGTCCAACATCTTCCGCCCCATCACGGCCATCCCCGCCGGGCTGACGGACCCGGGCGGCTACCTGGCCCAGCTCCGGTCCAAGGACCTCGTGTCCCGCCAGGCCCTCATCGACGCCCTGACGGCCAAGCAAAAGGCCATGGGCCACCTCCGCGACGTCCTGGACACGCTGGATCCCGCCGGCAGCGAGGTGACCCTGGCGGCGATGCACTTCTTCGTCAAGTTTGACCTCATCGATCTGGAGAGAAACGACGACAGGGGCTGGCAGACGCATCTCGAGGGCGCCAGCAGCATCCTGGCCCTGCTGGCGCGCGGCAGCGGGGTGAGCTCGTCGAGCAGGATGCTGCGAGATTGTGTCATTGCCGATTGCTTCATGTGAGTAAACCTCCTCGGTGAGACGGAGGCGGAGGCGGCGGCTGGTCTAGCCTGACTCGTACTTACCAACTCTCCTCTCCCCAACAGATACCACATCCTCGGCTCAACCCTGGCGTCCGGCGCGCTCGCAGCCCGCATCGCCCGATACGCCTTTGAGCTCCTGCCCGTCATGAAGCGGGTAGAGGTGAACAGCTATCTGTCGTGCCCGTCGGAGATTCTCCAAGTCATCCTGGTAGCCTCCCGGCTTTCGTACGAGACCCCTTGCACTGACTGGTCCCTGCCGGCCGCAGACAAGGCGCTCGCACTCATTGACGAGGCGCTTGCCTTTGACATCCCCGCCTGGGCCGCGCAGCTCCAGCGGCAGCCCAACGTGACGGACATTGAGAGCCGCATCCACGTTGCCTCGGCGCACCGCTCCGCGGCGTGCCTGTATATCCTGCAAGCGCTGCCCCTGGCGCGCGCCGTCCGCCCCGTCGACGCCGGCTTTCTCGTGAGCGACATCCTCGGCCACCTGGGCCAGCTCGGCGAGGGCGACCCGTACTTCAAGGCGACGTCGTGGCCGACGTTCATCGCCGGCGCCGAGACGCGCGACGCCGAGAGGAGGACGTGGTCGCTGAAGCGACTGCTGGCCATCTGGGAGATTTGCTCGTGGGGCTACATCTTCACCGCGATTGAGATGCTCAAGGCGACGTGGGCGATGCAGGACCGCGACGCGACCGGACGCGCCGCCGTGCCCGGCGTAAACTGGCTCCAGGGCCTCAAGGACATGGGGTTTGACTGCTTGATTGTTTGAGATGTCGTCCAGCCCGGCGTTCTCCCGCTCGTCCCATTCCCAAACCTCTCTTTGAGCTTGCATCTCTCCCAACCAGCCCACCTTTTGTCTCCCGGCCTCTTCTTTCGTATTGATTCCAAAATCAGCCAGCGTTGGGGGCGTTTTAGCAAGCAAGCAAGCAAGCAAGCAAGCGTGTGCATTGGAGGGCGGCACGCAGACTGACAAGTAATAGCTGGTCATTAAAGAGGAGAGACGACGGACGGGTTTGCGCGCCCGACAGCCCGGTAGTTATTTTTCTTCATGTCTAGCCGGTTTCTGGGGTTTCTGTTTTGTCGAATTGACTTGCGTGAACCGTTTCATGTGGATGCTCTTCGCCGACGTGGACGTGACGTGCCTTTGATCTCGCTCGCCTTGCTCACCTCCCGGCCGAGGGCCGCTTCGGAGCACCGCGAGGTGCCGGGCAGCACGGGCCGTTTCTATCGCTGCTGTTTATACGTACGGAGTGGCCTAAACACGGTTCGTAAAGGTCGGTTTGGAAAGCGCCCGGGTCAACGGCCGTGTCGCTTGCTCCGGCCTCCAGCCCGATCACTCCATACAGCCAGAGTCCACCACGACCGGCGAGTTTAAGCATTACGACTCTGCAACGCGCCACAAGCCCCAACATAGCAGCCCGTCAAGACGAAAGTCGTCGCAAGTCATCTCCTCCTCCGATATTGGACTTGTTCTTATCGCTCGTCAGCCACAGGCTATTTCGTCTTCTCATCGCTCTAGACTACCTTATTCTAGTTATCGATAGTCTTTGCCATTCATGCCCCGAATTGCCCGTGATGCCTCGAATTGCCCTTGATGCCCCGAATTGCCCGTGACGCCTCTAACTGCCCTTATGCCTCAAATTGCCCTTGAAACAGTTGAAGGTGATGCACGAAAGGCAGACGTCCCAATCATGACCTCTGGGCTTGCGTGGGAGTTGTATTCCTCTCACATCTGACTCTCAGCTTCCAGACTAGCAGTATTTTACAACAAAAGTGCAGGTTCACCGCAAGTGTGCCTCCGTCATTGGACCAAGTGTCCTCCATTGCTGGAGGATGGGGTGCCGCTTTTGGAGGACATTTTGCCAAGCGCCGGAGGCCAAAGCGGGGGGCGGCGTCCCCACCCCGACACCACCGGCCCCCGGACACCCCCGTCAGCCCCGGCGGCACAACTAAAGTCAACATGCACGGCGTCAAACTGAAATGGACGAAGCGTCGGATGTGGTATTCTTCCGGGATTTCTGCCGCTACAGACGGCCTTGCGCTCGGAATACTCTCGCCTGAGTGACTGAAGCCGTTCTGACGACGGACCGCCGACTGGCTCAGGGAGATGGTATATCCCATGTCCACTCCCGCTCTCTCACTTCCTCTCCTCGCCAACGAAACGGCTCTACCAGCAAGCACCTGCATGAAGTCGCCCAGAAACTGAATCTCCTCCCCTGCTCGAGTCAGCCATGACTGTCGGCGTGTCCTGTGCAGTGTGCAGCTGGACTTCCGAGCGACAAGATTCTTGCCGCTATGACAGCCACGTGAAGCTCTTTTATGGAGTTAGCCATCGGGTAGTATGGTCATTGGGATCGAATTTGATCCTCAAGGAGCGCGATCAGACAGTCCTCCCAATTTCGAAGCCGAAAATATCCGATTTCTAAAGCAACAAACCACGATCCCCGTTCCAGTTATTGATGAGGAATGGAATGAAGAAAATGGGCGATATTTTATCATTACGAAGCGCATTCGAGGCGAGCCGCTGAGCGCTGTTTGGGGAGCGATGTCAACCGCTGAGAGAGACCGTGTGGCGAAACAAACGGCTGACTTCCTGCATCAGCTTCGACAACTTCGCTCACCTCGGATGCAGAGCCTAGGGGGCACCCACTCGATCGAGGGAGCCGTGTGTACAAATAAATGCTGTGTTGCTGCAGAGAGCGTTTTGCACATTTGTCACACGCCAACGCATAGTCGAGTCGATAATACTCTCCCGCACTTGCGGAACACCATCCTCCTGCTTCACGCTGCGTGAACCCAGCGTGAACTCTATACACCGTTCACTGACACTTGGCCGGGACGACCCAAGAAGGCAGCCACCGCCAGTGCTGTAGAACATGCTGAGAATTGGGTCTCAACTATGCTGCGCGACGCCGTGGCTCGTGACAACAGCGGGAGAATGCTGCGGTGTTGAATATTTAGATCAGTGAAGTCGATGGAGTTATCAATATGATTATCTGTGGGATGTTGGTCATTCGCTACGACGGATAGATTTGTAGTTCGTTTTGCCTCGCCAAATACGCTGGCCCGGCCTATTCTGCAACGAAGGCCTCTAATCACGACAATGGAGTGCACCTTCACTTGTGCGAAACATGTTCGCCCTGGCCGCCACGCTGCTTGTCATCGCTATTCCAACTTTCCGATTTAAGGTCAGGACGCAGGAGATTCCCCGATTGGCCAGGGAAGGTCACAAATACATACGAACAATCAAAACTCTATTCGAAGTGCATTATGTTGATGCTTACAGATGCTTACTATTTGACATATGCCGGAACTTTTACGTCCATTAGGTGGCAAGGCAAGTTTATAAAAATAGTAGCCAATATTGGAGCAAATCAATGTCATTGACCACATACGAGTAGTTCTACTTCGTGATGTGACTTTTTCTAGCCCTTACTCTGCCACACGACCTTAAAGCTAGTTCATATTCCAGCACCTTTGCATACAGCCGGTTACTCTTAATCTAATAAGGAGTAGGAGGGGGGCTATAGTCGCAGAAGATATTCTTAATCTCGTCGAACGTGATTCCTGCAAAATTATGTTAGCATGAACCTATGACTGATTTGAAAGTGATCGTACTTCCGTTCCCATACGCGTAGCAAACGTCGAGACAATCCCCCAGCTGAGCCTTATCCTGCGTGACGACCTTGCAGATGGACTGCACAGTTGTACCATTGGCGGCGGCGCTTGCCGATTTGGAATCCTTGATGCATTTCAAGGCGCAGCCGAGGTTGCACTTCTCAGGCGGAATGGTCCCGGCCTGGGCAAGCCCGATAAGGGCGACGATGACGGCGGAAGTAGACTTCATGGTGAGCTTTTTGAGAGCAAAGAGCTAATGGTTGAAGTTCTGACTTGACTGTGAGATGCAGAGCGAGGGTAAAGGCCGTGGACTGAGAAGGGGACAAGGGACCTTTATATAAGTCAGGAAGCATTGGCGTGGTCAACGCAACATACATATCATTGCCCAGTGTGGACACGATGAGACAAATAATACATCCGTGTTGCGTTGACCGCGTTAATGCTCCCCCGACATATATTAACGTCTCAAAATATGTTTATCAACTGAAGCTGATGACCTATCGCGCCGGAAGCCAGGAATTTCTCGGTGTCCGACACACGACCCCTTCGTATTCAGCAGTCAACTCAGTTCTCTGCTACCGTACTACGCCACGTCCTAGAAACGTCGCGTCTGTAGTCCTCATCATACGCAGACATCTTGTCTCGAGTTTGTTCCAACACCACAAACCGAGTCGGTGATGTTAGCCCAACAATGATCCGTTGAGCAGTTTGCCGGGAGGGAGCACGGCAGCTGGCCCAAGAAACCCTGGAGCCCGTTGTAGCAAGCCATATTGTGACAGGGGGAAGGATCGTCAGATATTGACGCACAGTGAGGGTCTGCCGATAGAGGTTGATATGTTACAAGTCGTACGTTGCACCGCTTGCCGATATAAATCCCTGGCGTGTACTTCGTACTCGCACGATGAGCGCTGTAACTGGGATTAACCGCTATTGGTACCTGCGCTAAATTGTGTATATATATGCTCTCTCTGTCAGTGTCTCAATGTCCTGGCCGTTATAAGTGCTGTTATCAAATTGCTGGCATCCAAGTGCCGTGAACACCAATATCACGCCGGGGCACTGGGAAACCGTGCAGAGGTGGATCTCGCTCACTCTATCTGATATACCGCAATATTGCTACATTTCAAAAGCGGCATTATGGATGGATTAAATAGTTTATTTATGTATTTTGTGGTGGATTACGCAGACCCGGGGTTCGCGGGAGGACAGGGGCTCACTTTCGGCAGATTGGGTTTTTGTCTCTCAGAACAGAACACATGTCCCTCCATATCACATATCTCTACGGCGTAGGTGTCCCATTTCCAGTCCTTTTCCCTCTTGCTTCCAGTGCTCCTTAGCCGGTACGCGGGGCGTACGACTATTTCCTCGCGTGGTGGTCTTGTTCCTTCCCGAGCCCTCTTCGGCCGTGATTGAAGTTTTGGAGAGAGGTTCTTCATGCGTGTCGACATAATCGGATGCTGATGGTATCAGTTGGCCGGGCTCTCTTGGTAGGCAACGTTTCGATGTCGCGCGTAGCGTCGACGATTTCCCATTAGCCGTCAGCCTGCTGGAAGACGCACGTCGTCTGTTCGTTTGTCGTCTGTTCGTTTGTCGTCTGTTCGTTTGCCGTCTGTTCGTTTGTCGTCTGTTCGTTTGTCGCCTGTCCGTTTGTCGTCTGTTCGTTTAGTGTTCAGTCGCAGGCCGAGCGCCCGGCCGTTGCGGGGCCACCGGGACGCCCGTCTCGCACATCTCCGGCCGTGGGAATGTCTTCGGTGGCTCGTCACCCGTATTTCCTCCCATCCATGCCCTTGGTCTACCTTGCGGTGGACACGGGCGGACGGACAGTCCCCGCCCCGGCTTCACGGTAGCGTCCAGTCCCCACCCAGCATATAGCAACCCTGGAGATGTGAAGATTTCTCCACCTCGGCCCTCCCAACCCCTTCGCCTGAACTCGGATGCTGACAATTCGCGTCGTTCTCCCCTTCGATTCGCCGATAGTCCTAAGCGCCTCTGTTAGCTCCCATGGCACTCGGCCTCTTCCGGATAAGCCGTCCACGCCTCCACGGTCCGAGTCCCTGTTGCGGCGCCATCTTTCTGTCCTTATCGAACCCCCATGCCAATCACGGCGCCCATGCCCACGCGCTCTCGATGGAATCACTTGTCTCACGCTACCTCCCTCGCTTAAGCCCTGGGATCAGCACGCCAGGCCCCAGAGTAGGCATGGAGCGGCCGAATGCGGGCAGATAAGAATCACCGGCTCCTCGCGCCATCTTGACGCGCTTCGTATGCTCTGGCCGGGCTCTCATCTCAATCGCTGCTCTCACGATGGTTTGGCAGTTCTTCATTGACGGGTCGAGACCACAGCGCGCCGTCGCCATGGCCGCCAAGTCCCGCTTCAGATACTGGGCCGACAAGCTGGCCGTCGAGGCCGAGCCGGGCCTCACATCCACCCAGCTCATGGTAACCCTCCCCCCCAAGCATCACCGCCAGACTGCTGACGCTGTCCGCCTCTCAGCTCACAAACCACGACCTCAAGCCCGTCGAGCGCGAGCGCCGCCAGTGGGGCCCCTGGAACTTTGTCGGCTTCTGGGTCGCCGACTCGTTCAACATCAACACCTGGATGATCTCGTCGTCCATGATCGTCGGCGGCCTCGCGTGGTGGCAGGCCTGGCTGTGCGTCTGGATCGGCTACACCATCGCCGCCGGCTTCATCGTCCTGACGGGCCGCATCGGCGCCGTCTACCACATTGGCTTCCCCGTCGTGGGCCGCGCCTCGTTTGGCATCTGGGGGAGTCTGTGGCCCGTCTTCAACCGTGCAGCCATGGGTCGGTCCCGTCCCGTCCCGTCCCGTCCCGTCTTGTCCCGTCCCAGCCTCTGCTCGTCGCCATGTGACATGTGCTGATCCCTGACTTCATGCAGCCTGCGTCTGGTACGGCGTCCAGGCCTACATCGGCGGCCACTGCGTCTACCTCATGATCCGCTCCATCTGGACCTCCTGGGACCGCGCCACCATGCCCGGCAGCTTCAACACCGACGCCACCAGCACCCCCGACTACGTCTCCTTCATCCTCTTCTGGCTCTGCTCGCTGCCCGCCATCTGGTTCCCCGTCCACCAGATCCGCCACCTCTTCACCGTCAAGGCCTACTTCGTCCCGCCCGCCGGCGTCGCGTTCCTCGTCTGGGCCGTCGTCCGGGCCGGTGGCGTCGGCCCCGTGGTCAGGCAGTCCAACACCATCCACGGCAGCGACCTCGCCTGGGAGTTTGTCAAGGGCGTCATGTCGTCCATCGCCAACTTCTCCACGCTCATCGTCAACGACTGCGACTTCTCGCGCTTCGCCCGCAAGCCCAGGGACGCCCTGTGGTCGCAGCTGCTGGCCATCCCCCTGGGCTTCGCCGTCACGTCCTTCATCGGCATCATCGTCTCCTCCTCGTCGACCGTCATCTACCACGAGCCCGTCTGGGACCCGCTGAGCCTCCTCGAGAAGTTCATCGACGACGGCGGCTCGGCCCAGCGCTTCGGCGTCTTCGTCATCGCCCTCGCCTTCGCCCTCGCCCAGCTCGGCACCAACATCGCCGCCAACTCCGTCTCGGCTGGCACCGACATGACGGCCCTGCTGCCGCGCTACGTCAACATCCGCCGCGGCGGCTACATCTGCGCCGCCATCGGCCTGGCCATGTGCCCCTACAACCTGCTGACCAGCGCCAACAACTTCACCACCTACCTCTCCGCCTACAGCGTCTTCCTCAGCTCCATCGCCGGCGTCATAGTCGCCGACTACTATGCCGTCCGCCGCGGCTTCCTCGACGTCAAGGAGCTGTACGACGCGCGCAAGACGGGGCCCTATTACTACACCTGGGGCGTCCACTGGCGCGCCTACGCCGCCTACGTCGCCGGCATCCTCGTCAACGTCGTGGGCTTCGCCGGCGCCGTCGGCAGCGACGTGCCCAAGGGCGCCACCTACCTCTACAACCTCAACTTCTTCTGCGGCTTCATCGTCTCGTCGCTCATGTACTGGGGGCTGTGCCGGCTGTTCCCCGTCCCCGCGACGAGCGACCGCTGGATGGAGCTGGGCGGCGATGGTGATCAGTACGACGAGAGGACGGTGAGTGCCGGGGGCAACGACTTGAAGCACTTTTGACGACATGTGTGTGTGTGTGTGATGAATTGATATCGATAGACTGGCTCCGTGTTTTCCAATCATGGCAGTCCCAAACCATGTCAAGGATCCCAAAGACGTCGCTATTCGTTACCCGTGGCCCCAAGATTTCCGCATTCACCCGATGCAATACTGTATCCCAGCGTGTGTCGCCGTTCCCAACATGAAATCTTAATGAGCATTGTCATTACGGAATCTCTCGTGCGCCCAGACACTACGAAGTGCGTAACGCGTCTTTCTGCTCGCCGGCAAGTCACTTTTGAACAGTCATATCAATATGACCGATCGGCAACGAACGAACGAAGGTTGTCGATGACTTTCACATCAATCCTACCCAATGTTCATCGTCAAACGCCTTTGTCGCTTGCCATTTCTGGTCGCGGTATGGCAGTTCACCATCGCACAAGGCGCGGGCTTCTGGAATCTTATCCTGAGACTCCTAGGCAGACAATCAATGCTGTCACTTGAGACTAAAGCCGAGAAAGGCGACCTGGCGACGTACATAAAACAGACAGCACAGATCCCGGTGGACGGTAGCTCACAAACATACTTTGAGGCGCCTATCCAGCTCTGGAACGATACTGGTGATGGTCCCCCTGATGAGCGTGGTACTGTAGTTTGAAATAAGTTACTCTTCTTGAAGCTCTAGTCCAGACCAGTTATGTAGACTAAGCAAACCAGGAGGCTGGTAAGCTAATTGCAGATATTGCTCGAAGGGGAGTATAAAGTAATCTCTTTTTAGATCTATAAATTTTAGTAGTAAGTCTCTTAAAAAGTAGCTTAGAGTTAGAAGTGCTTGCCTACGGCGGCCACACTTGCCTATAGCGGCGCCGGGTTCTCGATCCTGGCATGGCTTCTATGATGCCTACTTCCGGTCTGAGGTGAAATCCGGGGTGGGATCACTAGAGATAGATCACATAGGCTTTTGGAGAGTTGCCGGTTCTATTATTATGAGAAAATTATAGCGAAAGTGGGGGGGCGACGATAGGGGTACTAAATGCCATCCACAGCCATAATCACCATCGTCGTCATCGTCATCGTCGTCGTCGCCATCGTCGTCGTTATAGTTGTTGGCGATAGTGTTGTTGTAGTGGTCTTGGTTGTTGTGTGTGCTTGCTCATCGACTCAGCGAAAGAGTGTCTCAAAGTCCCTTGTTTCCCCCCAGACCGTCAAATGGGCGGGGGTAAAAGGATCATGAGCTTATGACATCTGGAAGATTTCGGTCTTCGATAATAGTTCTTGCAACCGTCGTTCTTGCACAAAGGCAAGATGTGGCCGGCAGATGGACGAGCGTATGTGTCAGGATCCATAGCGTGGAACCACGCGTGGGTGGGGTTGATGTTGCCACGATCTGTCTTGAGGCAGACCAGAATGTCGCGCACATAGGTGGAGACCAGACAGCTCGGGTTACGCACACCCTTTGGCCAATGTGTGCTCATGTCTAACCGTTCGCCATTTCGTCCACGTCCGTGACCTCTGTAGTTGATATGCGAGTCGCGACATCTCGGGTTGACATTGAAGAAGCTTCCACTGGTTGATGGATCCGCAGCACTCGGCCTCTTATCCCCCATCTCGTAGTGAAGGCAGGAACATTCGGCAGGGTCAAAGCACACCATCTCGGGCAAAGGATCCGAAGGATCCGAAGGATTCGAAGGGTACGACGGAAGCAGAATGCCGGCCGGGCCCCGTCGGTAGCTCCGGAACAGCGCCCTCAGCTCCGAGGCATGCGCCCGCCCATCCGGGGCGCGAGCAAAATCAACGAGAGGGCTGTGGGGTTCCCACTCCAGATTGAGAACCACCATGTCCTCGTTACACACGGCGCTCTGGAGACGGGCTCGGGGCCAGGTCGGGGCTCCCTCGGGGCAGCGGGTGTCGTGGCTCGGGTCATGGCACTCGACGTTGAAGTCGTCGATGCAGGCCTGCCAGTCTTGGGGCTTGCGCCGCTGCCAGTCGGCTACATGGGCCTCAACGGCGGCCCACGAGATATGGACGTGCTCGCACAGCTGGACGGCGCCCTGGCGGCCTAGACAGCATCGCTCACGCTTGTCGGGCTGTTGATGGGAGGAAGAAAAGGCCAGGACATCGTGGGAGACGCCGCAGGCATCGCAGCGAAGAGGGCAACGGGGCAGGGACCCGAACATGCAGCAGCCCCAGCGTACGGGAACACGGCACCGCTCGCACTCGTCGCATACGCCGTCTCTCTGTATGCGCTGTTGAAGTTCCAGCCGAAATTCGAGGGAGAAAAGCGCAGGACCTTCGGTGGTATACCCGACTCTGTTGGATAGCGGACCCAACAGGTGTTTCCACATGTCGGATTCATCGATGAGACGCCGGAATGTCCTCGAGACACGCCGGAGGCAGCACAGCGTGAGGGCGTCGTAACCCAGGCAGCGAAGGATGGCAACCAAGAGCTCGTCGGGCAGCCGGACGAAGGGACAGTGCAAGTTGTTGTAGACTTGGGCCGCTGCCAGGGGGTCCATGGTGCGCTGCAGGCGGCGCAGGGTCACGTGCCGCTGCTCTCGCCTTTGCCTCTCCTGTTCATCGGCTTGTCGTTGCTTCTCTTCTTGGTCGTCTTGCTCTGCCGGATGCCCTCGGCTTGGGCAGAGCCTCTGGATCCATCGCACAAGAGCAGACATGGACAAGCTCGCACAACTGCACTGCCAACGCTGGAAGAAGAAGAAGAAGAAGAAGAAGAAGCGGCGTTGGAAATGGCCGGGTATTAATAGTTTGCTTCGGTCTGCGCGGGCGTCTTATGCTCTGCCGCGGCGTGCGCCCCGGGCACGCCATGCACGAGCATGCGCACCCAAGGTTTGGCGCTACGGCCCAAGGTTTAGTGCCTACCTTAACTGTGGTTACGACCGGGGTCGCAAGGCGCTGGATTGTGATGCGGCTTAGGACGTGGGCCAACAAGGTGCATTTACAAGCTTGAATCTTACTTCGACGACACGAGTACGAGTAATACATCTGCTGGCGGTGTGTACAGGTCGCCCAAGGCTTCCTATCGCGGCCGCTTGGACCATCTGCCGCCCCCTTTAGCGCAGCGCAGCGCGCACCACAACACCCGCTCCAGCGGAACACAGAACACGAACACCGACCGCGACACCAACCCAACACCAACACCCTCTCCCACTCCAACACCAACC
>NRSZ01000341.1:0-16579 GCA_002901185.1 Tolypocladium capitatum | reverse complement strand
TTTGGCGGCCTCAGTGAGGACATGGACAAGATTAGCGATATGTGGTGGTTAGACCTCAAGGGCAGTTCCGAGTTCGACTCCCGCCCGCACTCTGCTGTCTTCGACCGCCGCTCTGTCACCAGCAGGGCCAGCGGCTCTCCCCGACCTCCATATACCATGCGTCACATCTGTGACAAAATCCCTTCAAATTCCCTGTTCCGGGTCCTGTCCCTGGACCTTATTGCCATGAAACCATATATTACATGCCGCGCCTTGCCATGCCGCAACTGCTATACAAGCATCAAGAGGCAAAATTCATGGCCAAAATCATGGGCCGAACCAAGAAAAGCCGCCAGCTTCCTGCAATCGTGACACCGGGATGTTGCAGCCTGCCATCCAACTCTATGGGTATCTGTCGCGTCCGCACTATACCGAGGAAAACACACGGGCCGAGCAAAACAAACTCTTTCTTGCCAAAGCAGCAAAACCCAAAACCCCTTCCCTTGGCTGTGCAAATGCATTCCTGCCGCTCGTCCCCCCAACGCCGTTATATGCTCTCATCGTACCAGGGTGTTCGGGCCTCGGACTCGCTTCGGAGCCGATCGTTTTGGGCCTTGTACCATTCCTTTCCTTCTTCCAGCTCTGCCTTGATGGCCTGGAGCTCCATTCTGAGCTTTGCTGCGTTGCTCATCATTCGCTTGTGCGAGCTGCTCTCTTCGGTGCTGTTCATCGTCGCTTCGTCATCGACGCACCACTTCCTCTTGGTCGGCGACGTCTCCCCGGCGGCTGCCAGGCCCTGCCGCTCAGTCTCACCTGGGCTAGGCCCTTCCCGCGCCGGTGGTGTGAGACGTTGCATCTCCGATTCCATTGCTTGAGCGGCCGAGAGTCGTCGAGATCGCCACGGCAACACTGATCGCGGGTAGGGTAGCGTGCCGGACGCCATTTCGCGCGCCAGATTTTCAGGCACAGCCGTACCGTCGGGCAGCTGCACGATCCCCATGGCCTTGAGTGTCCAGCGTGAAGAAGCGTTGCTGGAACGCTTTGTGCCCTCGGGACCATCTCTGCTCGTCGACGTCATGGGGGGCAGCGAGCGTCGGAATCTCTCAGGTTGACCAAAATACATTTGCCTCAAAGCCCGCGTCTTTGGGCCCTCCTTCAGATCCGCCGGTGTTGCATCTCCCGGAGGCTGGCCAAAGTAGAACTCGCGCAAGGCTCGCGTCTTGGCCCCCTCCTGCTTCACCGGCGCTGGAGGTGCTGGAGGTGCTGGCGACGACGCGAATGCGTCTCTGCGTGTGGATGGCGAGCTGTCTGACGACCGGCACTCATCGCCAACAATCCGTTCGACTGCCTCTCGTTCCCTGTCCATGCCGGACAAAACGCCGCTGTTGAGCAGAGACTGCTTTGCCTCGCGCTTCGACCATCGCCTGCTCTTCATCATGCCTAGGAACTGGTTTGAGCGGTTCGGAGCGGTGCGGGTAGGTTGGCCGTTTGGGACCGCCGTGGCTCTCTCCTTGTTGGCCCCGCGCTCGGCGGCTTGTCGTGCTGCGTAAAACGCTCTCATTTCGTCACGGCCCTTTCGTCGCACTTCGCGGAGGCGTTTCGCCCTGGCGTTCCGCTTCCAGCGGTAGAAGAACTTCAAGGACAGGTTGTACACGCGGAACTTCTTAACTTCCGCGTTGGTGCGCTCATCCTCTTCCCGACGCTTCCTCTCTTCGTTTTCCCTCGTAAACGTTTGAAATGCGTCGTTGGCAATCCATTTGATCGATTCCACCAAGAAGTCTGACATGAGGCCGTTGTCGCCCTTGACGTACCACTCGTTGAAGTCACCAAGCAGGTCCCGTGGTGGGCCAACCGCCTCTTGTACGGCCCTAGGTGTGGATGTGGCAGCTGGCGCGGCCTTCGCACCGCTCAGTTTGCTGCCGACGCCATCTGAAGTCGCTCCCGAGGCGGCGGCATGTTGAGGCACGGCCCCCAGTGTTCCTGGCACATAGGGGGTTTCTGTAGCACTTGTTGTGATCTGTAGTACACCGGGTGCAGCTTGCTTTGCCAAGCCCAGGATGCTGGGAGGTGACGGGCCAAGGGCAGCCGCCGAAGGTGCTGTGATGACGCTTGGAATCAGGTCCTTGCCCTGACCATCAACAGCTGCCTGTGGTGGCAAGGTGTTATTCAGCGGAGGCTTCTTCTGCTCATTTGAAGCTGGTCCAAAGGCAGCATGCGGTGGTGTCGAACTGGTGGATTGAGCAGACGCTGGTGCGACAGGCTCAGTCGGCTTGCTTCCACTCCGGATTTCCGATAGCACAGAAGGCGTTTGTGCCGCAGGAGGCGCCAACATGGAAGGCATGCTGGTTGTGGCTGCATTGCTTGCGGGCCGGGGGAGCGCTGTAAATGGACTCGGCTTGGGTTCGGCCAAGCCAAAGGATGGCTTTCCGTTTGTCATCGCCGGGCCACCACCAGGTTGGGCAAAGCCAAGAGATGGTTGTTGTGGTGCGGTCGCCTGGCTGCTACCAGGTTGCAAAACAGGGTTAGATGCGTCTGGCTTGACCAGCACAGAGTTGCCCAGCTGGTTGGTGCTAGACATCGTTCCGCTACCGCCGAACTTGACGGAACTGGCGAACGGATTCGTCTTTGCTGCCATGGAATTCTCCGTCTTATCGTCGCTTGACTGAGTTACACCACCGCTGGGCAAAGCAGGCCGAGCAAAGGGATTCGGCTTTCCTGGCGTCCCACCGGCTGCAACGTCGGGAAGCGTAAGAGGCGAAGCAAAGATATTCGGCTTGGCTGGACGCGAGCTATCTGATGACGCTCCGCCAGGGGTAAAAAGTCGGCTACCCTGGGCATAGAAGGAACTGTTGTCCATCGCCTTTATTTCTCCAAACGTTGGTGGTCTAGGCTGGGCCTTGGCATCAGGCCCACCTTGTTCATCGTCGGAGGAGTCTTCATCTCGAGTTAGTGCTCGCCATCCCCACCCGGAAACGCTCTGGGATTCGACCCATACCTTCAACTATGAAAGCCTTGTTAGAAGGAGAAACTCTGCGTGGCCCGGGTGAAGGAGCCGATGGCAGTTCCGCCGACGGCTCAGGCTCAGGTTCCTCCCCGTCTTGCATAAATAGGCTCCCTTCGTCGTCGATGGCGTCTTCGTCTCCGACGGGGTAGATTGATTGCTCCACGCCGTCCATTCCTTCAAAGATTGTGCGACGAATGGCCGTTGCGATGGAATTTTCCCCTCTTTTCTTCTCGACCAAGCGTTTGGAGTACTGGTGTCCAAGTTTGGGATATCGAAGCCGGGATTTGGCCTGGAGCTTCAAGGTCCGGAGTCCGACGTCTTCAAGATCTTCATGGCATAGAGCAAACTCGAAGCCATGCGCCTCGGTAAAAAGGATGGCTTCTTCCACGCAGTCGAACTGAAGAAGCTCGTTGAGTGCTGCAGCTGTCATATCCTGGACTTCACCCTTGGGCCTGGATAGAGATCGTTGCACAGCCTCCAGAATCATCTGTCGGACGTGGCCGAAGTGGCATTCGGCAATGCAAGCCATGGTATATGATACCCTGGCATCCTCGACCATGTCGAGGTAGGACACAGGGGTAGTCTCGGCTGCCATTAGAGGGCCGGCCCATTTTTTGTCCTCGACCGTTTTGAGGGACCCGTGGATATCATGGGTATTGTGCATCGCCTCGACCAGAGACACTGCCGTCTTGATTTCGTCCGAGTCACGCCAGAGATGTGGCTTCCAGTTACGCTGCAGGGTATCAACGATGGCCGGATCGCGGCCGTGAAAGAGGAGGAAGTATGCGCGAAACTCGGCCTCGTTCTCGCATTTGATGCCTTGAAGGTTGCAGTCGTCGTATAAGTCTCGCAGCGACAGGAGCGTCTTTCCAAGCTGTTCATGCTCAAAAGACTCCGAGAACCCATCTCCCGGCTGTGCGAGCAGGGACATGAGGTGGAGAGATGCGGCGTGGAACCGGGCGATGTTCTCAAAAATGAGGACCTGAGTCCTCAGCTCCTCCTTCGTCATGGAGGAGTGGAAGGCAAAGTCGCGTCGAATAGAGCGCGTGCGGTCCCAGACGTAGGCGTGCAGACCACGCATGTTTTCATCGCAGTACAACAGCCCATCGATCAGGTAGTCAAGCGAACGTTGAAGGGCCGGAACGGTACGCACGTCCGTTGGTAAAGGAGCCTCTTGTCCGGCAGCAGAGCGCGCCAGTTGCTTGACCATGGCGTTGAGACGGGTCGCGCCAGTCTTCGGGTTTCGTTCGATTGCCTTGACTTCATTCTCTGTGATCCGGCAGACCTTTTCCCACTCCGGACACATGTCGTCGCAGATGCCTTTGAATTCTATCGCATCGCTGAGTCGCTTGCGCTTGTCGGGGTCATCGATCAATTTGGCCTTTATCAAGACCGCTCGGGCCTTGTCTCGATATGCCCTGAACTTGTCCTTGAAGCCGGACATCTGGGGCAGGCTGCTTTGCTCTCCAGGATTTGATGGCCACTGAGGCGGGTTTATGCCGGCCTCATCCAACGCCTTGTATATCCGCTCCGCAAAGGGGTCGCCAGATGCCATTGGTTTCTTGGGCTTGAAGCGGGGGGGGAAGAAGGTTGGGGCGATGTAGTTTTGGGGGACGCCGACCGGGGGGTCGCAGGTTGGGGACCCGGGCGACCACGAGGTGGGTAGAGAGCCGTCATCGGAGCCGTAGGAATGCTCCAACACATTCGGATCGTTCGAGTCCTCTGGGAGGGATCCCCTGGGGTCATTGCTGCGTCTTGAGCGCTTGCCGCCGTTGAGTTCGCGCTTCTCTCCCCGGCCGCGCTTCGACTTGTGCTTGCCGCCATCGCCAGCGTTGGCGTTCTTGGGGTTGTTGGATACGCTGCCCCGCCGATCTCGGTTCTTTAGGTCGCCCTTCTTGGAAGAGGAAGAGTTCCTCCCGCCGGCACCATCAAGGCCAAATGCACTGCTCTCGCCCGTGACGCGGCTGGCGAAAGGGTTGGCCACCGACGCCGACCGGCGCGTCGCTTCGCCGACTGTCGAAAACATTTAGCTTGATGATGCAACGGGCGTCGCATTCATCCAGTTTGTTCGCTAGGGCATGGAGGGTGAGATCCGGCCATCCGGTTGTTGGGCGGTGGAAGAGGCGGGTGTCGTGTTTGCGGTTGAAGACGTTGCCCATGAATGGAGCTATTTACAGCTTGCCGGTCGGCTCACGTGACTCGAGTACACCACCCGTCGTGTGCCGCGTCGCCTGCAGCATCAGCAGCAGTATTTGACAGCTCGGATTATGTATTGTTCTTGCTTTTGGCAGTGTTTGGAATTGGTTGCATGTAATTTATTTAAATGTTTCGGGTTTAGGCTTGAAGCTTGAGATTTAGACTCGCCCTCCTCTATGCCACTGACATACCAATGCTTCCAAGGTACGAAGTACATTCGAATACCCAAGGTACCCAGCTTCCCCCTAACAACCACCTTGCTGTTGTGTTTCCTTTCCAATAGCCAGAAACTGTGTGTGAATGTGCCAAGTTGATGAGTGACGTTCACAAAGGTCGGTGCTACGAGTTCATGGCATGTGATGACATCAACGCTTGGTTATATCCGCCAACACCGACTCCCCGTCACCGCCCGCGAATGCGTGCCGGGCCCAATTCTCTTCTAATCTCCTCCAGCTGCTCCAACCCAGTCTGAGCCTTGGACTTCTTTGATGTGCGTTTGCCAGGCTTGGTGTAGTTGCCAAGGAAATCGTCCAGAATGCCGTCAAAGTCTCCTCGGACAGGCCCCGTAACACTTGACGCAGCCGACACCGCAGAAACGGAGCCCATGTCATCTTCCAGCTCCTCATTGTACTTCTCATCAATCCTTTCAAACCGCGCGTCCAACAGCGTCATCTGCTCTGTCCGTACAAGCGAAGAAGAGGTCATCGAGTAGCTAGAGATATCCGTCAAGGCGCCCTTGCGCTTCTTCCGTCGGCCTCCATTTGTAGTGGTTGTCCAAGCCGACTGCAGCTCAGATTGCGCGGGCGCAGCGGCTACCCGGCCGGTCTTTTGTTCCTTCTTGAACTGCTTGAAGTCTTCCAACCAGTTCTGTGACGGACCTTCTTCGGGCTGCTCCGTTGGTGCCTTTCCAAGTTCGGGTACTTGTTCCTTGTATTCTCTAGCAGGCTTCGCCGTGTCATCTGACTCCCAGCCTTCGTCATCGTCGTCATATTGCGCGTCCTCGAATTCATAATCGTCAAGCTCTCGTCCGTCCTTTGCTAGCTGCTGGAAAACATCGTCGTCCTCTTCCACGTACGCGTCGTCATCCAAAGCCTCAAGAACTTCTCGTAATCGCGGATCCATGTCGGGCTGGAATCCCTTGATAGAGTCTGGGACTTCTTGTTGGGCCTCGTACGTGGTCCTCGTCAGGTTTTTGGAGGGGAGCATCTCTTCGTCGAGCATGTCGCCCGACTTTTGTTCGAGGTCCATCTGCTCCAGCGCCACCTCCAAGGATTGTTTCTGCTTCCCCTTTCCATTGTCGGTGGTAGACGTGGCCTCGATGAAAACAACATTTCCGCCCCCAGAGTTGAGGTCGCGCAGATGTTGCATGTAGTCATAGTCGGAATCGTCGTAGTAGACGCCGTAGGATGCCGCCTCGCCTTCGTTTGCTCGGATTCCCGCCGCATCTGAGCCAAACTCTGACGCCAGATCATCCAGGTGCTTCACCTTCGAGGAGCCGGGTTTCCGCTGAGTCGGGTTCAGCACCATGGACGGCGCATTCTCGTCGTGGATGAGGGGGTCATTTTGCGGGCGGTGCACCAGCGTATAGTGCTGGGCTGTCTTCTTGTCGCTGCGGAATATCACAGTCAGTATATGCCACATGCGCTTGGCGGCCAAGCAGGTCGACCTACATCCACTTTCCTCGAGGCATTTTGGCGGCGGGATGACCGGCGATGATGATGATGGGGTGGCGAAACAGGTGGGAGGGAGTGAATGGACATTGGGCTGCGGTCGCAAAATTTGGGATCCTGGTAATTAGACACAGTTCGCGCACCGATAGCACTGTATCTTACGCGCGGTGACGCTTCCCAGACAACAGTGCGAGCTGAGCGTCGCAATGCCATCACCGAAAATTTGCCCCTCCATCGTCATCGTGAGCATTATTCAGCAACAATCGCCAGCACCAACCTTACTCTCTCCTACATCGACAACGAAGGGCGTAGAAGTCTTCCTTTTTATTCCACCGAGTCTGTCCATTCCCAAGGACACCGTCGATTCTTTGTTGACACTGCCCCGTACGCTCAAGCCTGGGCAGGATCCAATCCATCAAGATGGTGCTGGCAAAATCCAAGAAGAGCGTGGGGCTCGGCAACACCTTGATGAATGATCGCTTTGGCAAACACAAGGGTTCGGACAGAAAGAAAACATCTGCGATTACGAGGACAAACCACGCCACCGGCGAGCAATATTTGGTAAACGAGAAGCAGGATGCCGCGTGGGTCAAGATGCGCTCCGTGACGGAGCAGGGCGCTCTCGATGAGTTCCTGGCCACGGCCGAGCTGGCAGGCACGGATTTCACGGCGGAGAAGATGAACAACGTCAAGATCATCCATACCGACCAGAAGAACCCGTACCTATTGTCGGCGCACGAGGAAAGAGATGTGCTGGGGAAGCATCGCATGCACAAGGCGCGGTTGACCGTGCCGAGGAGGCCGAAGTGGGATGCTTCTACCACGCCGCAGGAGTTGGATACTCTGGAGCGAGAGAGCTTCTTGAACTGGAGGAGGGGGCTCGCTGAGCTGCAGGAGAACAACGACCTCTTGATGACGCCCTTTGAGCGAAATATTGAAGTCTGGCGGCAGCTCTGGCGAGTCATCGAGCGGTCAGACCTTGTCGTGCAGATCGTCGATGCGAGGAACCCGTTGCTTTTCCGTTCCGATGATCTGGAAACATATGTCAAAGCCGTTGACCCGAAAAAGGAAAACCTGCTGCTCATCAACAAGGCCGATATGATGAGCCCAAGGCAGCGAAAAGCTTGGGCAAAGCATCTGAAGCAAGCGGGGATCGCTTACAAGTTCTTCTCGGCACAGCTCGCAAAGGAGCTGAATGAGGCGAGAGATGGGGACAGCGAGTCTGACGAGGGGCCTCAGCCGTCGTCCTCGAGGAGAGTCGGCAAGCAGCAAGCGATGGAGCAAGTCTCGTCCTCCGAGGAGGAGAGCGAGGATGACGGTGGCGTGGAAACTGATGATGAGGACGAGGATACGCAAATCCTCACCGTTGAGGAATTGGAAGACATCTTCCTCCGCTATGCTCCCGGAGACGCAGGTTCGGAACGACCTCTGATGCTGAAATCCGGGAGGACCGACTAACACACTCACAGACGCCGATCACAAGTTGCAAGTCGGATTAGTCGGCTATCCCAACGTCGGAAAGTCATCAACCATTAATGCCTTGATTGGCGCCAAGAAGGTGTCCGTCTCGTCTACTCCTGGCAAGACTAAGCACTTCCAGACCATACATCTGAGTGACAACGTCATCCTCTGCGATTGCCCGGGTCTCGTCTTCCCCAACTTTGCCTTTACAAAGGCCGACCTGGTTTGCAACGGTGTTTTGCCAATCGACCAGATGAGAGAGTTCACGGGCCCCGTCGGACTTGTGACGCAGCGAATCCCACAGGGCTTCCTGGAAGCCGTTTACGGCATCCAGATCAAGACGCGGCCGCTGGAAGAGGGCGGCACTGGCGTTCCCACGGCTGCGGAGCTTCTTCGTGCCTATGCCAGAGCCAGAGGTTTCCGCACACAAGGTCTGGGCCAGCCTGATGAGTCGAGAGCTGCGCGGTTTGTCCTAAAGGACTATGTCAACGGCAAGCTCCTCTTCGTCCACCCCCCACCCGACATCGAGGACGCAATTGCGTTCAACGATGAGCTCTACGACGAGTGCCACCTTCCCGAGAAGCGAAGGGCGGCCCTCGCCACGGCTACGCACTCCCTCTCCTTGGAGGACGATGAGCCGGCCGTCATCGAATCAGACGTGGTCGCTCTCCCCGCGGGGCCGAAGACCGAGAGGCTCGACAAGGGGTTCTTCAATGCGAAGAGCACCCAGGCGCATCTCAGTATGCCCTTCAACTACAAGTACTCCGAGCAAGGCAGTGGCGCGGGCAGTGCCGACGGGAAGCATCTCAGCGGCAGAAAGGCCAGGACTGTGATTGCGCTGGAGAACGGGCTGGATCCCAAGGACGTGCAGGTGGGCTCGAGCAAGAAGCACTTCAAGGGCAGGGCGAAGAAGGAGAAGAAAAAGTACCGCGGCGTGGCTGTGGATGATGATTAAAGCGCGTGATGGCTAGTTTTCTCAGCAGCAGGGTGTACGGCGGGTGAATGCGTGAGGTTGCGACAGTTTCTGTGAAGATTACCTTGAGCTGCGGGTCTTGTTGTGAATGATTGAATTGAGTGTAGTATATCTATCGTGAACGGTATTTTTCTCTTCTTAGTAAGGAATGGCGTGCCTATGCGGCTCCGAGACGATGTACTATGCATGTATATATCGCAAGCATATTCTCATCCCCCTTCCCCCCGTGCAGCCTATCAAACAGTATATTCAAATCTCGCTACTTTCAAGACCCATCCTCGCCATTTTTTCCATTACCCAATCGTGTTGCGGTCCAAACACCCCGAATTCGAAGAAGGCATGTATACACAGAGCAAGAGCCCAACCTTGGAAATCCTTTGTTTAGTAGTTGAAGATCATCAAGCTCGGGTTCAGCACCAGCGGCGTCAGCGCGTGAAAGGCCACGTTCACGGCGAGCGGCACGATGCAGGAGAAGTCGGTGATGGCCCAGTCCGGGGGCGCAAAGGCGCCGAGGTAGACCATGGCGGCGACGAGCAGGATGATGATGAGGTACATGTACCGGAAGGTCCTGAAGATGCGGGGCATCTCCTGGAAGAAGTTGCTGTCATCCTTCTCCTTGGCGGTGGCGCCCCACTGGACGTTGACGTTGAAGAGGTGGGCGAGCAGCGAGGTGGTGATGTGGAAAGAGATGCCGCCGAAAAAGACGGTCATCATGGGCATCCACTTGAAGTTCTCGACGAGGGAGCCGAGGAGCGAGCGCTCGCCGGTGCGGTAGCGGACGATGGCGAGGGCGACCGGGCTGGAGGCGTTGAAGATGAGGACGAGTGAGAGGAAGACGTTCCACGAGGTGAGGTAGCTGCTGGCGAGGTCGTCACGGAACCAGCCGACGATGAAGTAGTTGGTGACGGTGAGCAGCAGGGAGGAACCGAGCGCAAAGTAGGAGCACATGTAGGCGAGGATGGAGAGCTTGGACGAGAGCACGATGTTGGAGTTGAGGTAGGTGTAGAAGAGGGGCGTAAAGGGGCCGCGGAAGATCCAGCGGTGGAGGGGGTGGAAGATCATCTCGCTGACGCCGTAGGCGTACTTCTGCCAGCGCGTAATCTCGTCGTAGATGGTCAGCGAGACGCCCTCCTTGAACTCGTCGTTGTGGTAGCTGGCGATGCGGATGGTGTTGCCGCGAATCTGCATGCGCAGCGCCATGTCGAAGTCTTCGGAGACGTGGCCCTCGGACCAGTAGGGGATGTAGTCGGTCTCGTCCTTGACGGCGACGTCTTGCACGGCTGGGAGGCGTTAGGTACCCCCTTCTCTCTCTCGGGCCGGAGGGGGTGGTGGTGAAGGAAACTCACCCTGCCATCGGACAAAGGCGTTGTGGCCGACAAAGGGTGCGACCTCGCCGGAGCCAACGGAGAAGCGGATCGAGGTGTAGACGAGTCTGGTGAAGAAGGTGATGCCGTTTTCAAAGTAGTCGCCCGAGATTTGCATCACGCCCGTCGAGTGCTGGACGATACCGGTTTCCGGGGACAGATACATCTCGGCGGCGCCGTACAAGAGACAGTCGACGGGCTGAGGCGAGTTAGCACCCATTGACACCAACTCATGATTGGCGCAGAAACTCACCACTCGCGTGTCCGAGTCGACGATGAGAATGAGCTCACCGACGCGGATGTCGCCCTCGGCCATGGCCAGCGGGTTATCCTCCAGCACACGCGCCAGCGCCGCCTCGTACATCTCCGCTTCGTCGGACTCGTCGACCATATCGGACCCGCCAGCGGCGACTCTGGCGTCGACCATCTCCTGGACGCGGGCCTCGACCTTTTGGGAGATGTTGAGCGCAAAGTTCATGTTGGACGCCTTCTTGAACTTGCCCTTGCGCACGAAGCCCTCGTCGCCGTTGTGTTTGGGGCGCGCCACCCAGCCGATGTTGTTGTCGTGGTAAAATTCGCGCCGCCGGCGGACATCCTCCTCGGAGAGGCCCGCGCGCAGGCCGTCGTCATTGACGAGGATGTTGGCCGAGCCGCCGTGCGACTCGTAGTACGAAATGGCGGCCTGGAGGCTGCGGATCGTCGGCACCATGACCGAATCCATGCCCTCCTTGTAGACGGGCATCTGGATGGTAATCCTGGGGGGTTCGAAGCCGTCGGCGTAGGCGCGCCGCAGGCTGGGCCGGTAGCACGAGTGGTGGCGCGAGTTGGTGTGGACGCCGCCGATGGGGCCGATCATTTGGAAGATGTTGGTGAAGATGACCTGGAAGAAGAAGAGGCTGACACACATGAGCAGCGGCATGGGCACGACGAGCGCGAGGCGCGTCCACGAGTTGTCGAGGATGCATTCGGTGACGACCTTGCCCAAGGAGACGCCGAATAGGAGGCACATGGACAGGCACATGGCGAGGCCGACGAAGAAGGCGGAGGCAAGGGCGACGGGCCGCGCGATGGACTCGGGACGGTCCATCCCGGGGTCCTTTTCGAGCTCCTCGACGCTCGCGTTGACGTGTGACAGGGGAGTGGCCTTTTCCAGTGCCAGGGTCGAGAGGCCGTTGGGGCTAGAGATGCCAGACGACATGATGGACGAAGCGCGGCTGGGCACGTTGAGGATGTTGAACGGCAGCCTGCCTTCTCCCCAGACCTGGAACGGAGTCAGCTTCGATTACATGATGCCAACGAAGCAAGGACTTGCCAGCGACAGCAGCTTCTCCTCCACCTGCGTAGCCACGGGCACAATGTGCTGCAGGTCGTCGTGCCAGACCAGCACCAGCCTCTCCTGGCGGCAGACACAGGCGTACTGAAACTTCTTGACGCTCGCAGAGTACGCAAACGTCAGCGAGTCGATGATCTGGACCTGCGAGCCGTCCTTGAACCTGAGCTCCGTCTGGCCAGGGGCCAGGGACCTCAGGATGCCGTCCAGCATCTGCGGGCGCATCGTGACGGCCACAGTCAGGTTCAGCCGAATGACGGCCCCGAGGAGGACGTGGTGAATTGGATCCGGGGCAGTGACATAGTTGGCACGCGAGCGCCGCAGCAGGACGCCGAAGCAGTCGTCGTGAGTGCGGACCGATTCGGGGTGGATCCAGCCACTGGCGATGACTCTGTTGTAGAGGTAGCTGACCATCTGAGCAAAGCGTCAGAAATGGTCTTGCAAGTCTTTCTTCTAGGGGTTACATACCGTCCGGTAGCGAAAGTCGTCCTCGGAGCTACCGTTCTGGGGAGTAGGCCGTTCGTTCCGGCTGCCAGTGGACTCGGACGAGGATGCCATGGACACGGCCGCAAGGGATCTGTTCCTCGGCAGCGGCGTAAGCCCGTGAACCGACGGCGGAGGAGAATCATTCATGGTGGCAGGCATTCCACGGTATGCTTCTTGCAGAGTTGGTCGAGTATCAGGCAGCGGCCTGCGGGCCCTTTGACTTCTGGGCCGCAGCGAGCCCCCTATTAAGACGGAGTGCCACCAACACCAGATACCACGCCAGCCCGCACAGCAACCAATTCGAGAAGGCCAAGAAGGAGTCCAAGACTGAGAGTATCTTGGGAGCGACCAGCAGCAGCAAGCGAGATTGCGAGATTGCGGGCTACCCAATACGAAGTAACGAACGGGTTGACAATTTAGACGGCGGACGGGGGCCAGCTTATCAGGTGAGGGCGGCGAGATGGGCCTAGCAACGACGAGTGCCGTGAAGAGATTTCGTCACGGTGACGGATCGGACACCAGCCGCCGAGGACATGCCGCCTTCCCAGAGCCGACGAGGAGGCATCGTCTCGCCCCTCGAAAGGTCTCGACCGGCAAGGGGGGCGAGGGTGGGCCAGCTCGCGACTTGGACGCCACTTCTATCAACCCCGGTGGACGATGGAGAGCGTGCGAAAAGGGAGGAACGAAGGCGAGCCGGCCCTGTCAAGGATGTCGGTGCCTTGGCCCTTGGCGAGGCCCTGCGGGATGGTCCGCACAGGAAGGTGGTTGCCGGCCGCGTGGTAGCCGCAGTAGCGGCTGAGTTGCATCAGGAACGGACGGTCAGGGTGTCTGGGTCGGGCGGCATCGCCGTATCCGCCAGAGGTCCTGTGCCTGGATCGCGTGTGGCCGGAGCTGCGGGCGAGGTGGAGCGGCCCACGTAACGGGGTTGGATATCTCGCTTGTCTGCGGGAGGCTGCGAGGCTAGCCGTCGACAGGACCTGCAGGATGCCGGCACGCCGTTGATTGATAACGTTGCGTCCCTTGATAACAGGATCCGATGACGGCTCGACAGACTCGCTCGGCTGGCCGATAGCACCGCGTCCGCCGACTTCCGCGGGCCAATGTACACTCGTGCATGCAGATGGCACCATCAGCGACGGGCTCGTACCTCGCCCGACAAGACACAGCCACGGCGGGCGGGAAGGGGCAAATATTCAGCTTCATAAGCCGCGGCGGCCCGCAGAAGGTCAGCCCGCAGAAGGTCGTCCTCCAGCCCTCGGACGCAGAGCGCCATGCCCGATGCCGAAGAGGCCTGGCAGAGCAAAGGAAGACGAGCAAAACGGTCCAGCTGGCGATGGGTCTGGGCTCGCGGCTCCCACGGACGCCGGTTCTGTGTAACCCAGGCGCATGAGCACTGCCGTTGCAGCCGTGCATCAGCGCGCTCGCGGGCTGAGCCGTCGTCACAGGGGGCTCGCTGCAGACATGCGTACGGGCACGGACTCAGCGGGCGATACGCGAGAGGCGAGCGCGGCCCCGTCAGGCCCGTCCGTCGGGGCCGATGCAAGAGGCCGTTCCTGGCACCGACGCCAACCGCCATGACCGGCGTCGAGGGCCTCGTGGCGTCGGCAGACGCGCGGGGTGCTGGCGCACAGAGGCGCCCGAGCGGTCGCAGCTCGGTGACGGCGGTGGCGAGTCCATCCGACGACGGGTACGGGGCAGGTGTCGACGCCCTCGGCGATCTCTGGTCGACGTTGCGGAACCTGAACCGCGGCCACGATGGAACGTCGTCGAGGGCTGCTGACCCCATCCGTGGTGGGCCGTGGCTCCAGTGGCTTCGCAGTGGCTTCGCTGTGGCTTCAGCGGCTTCCACGGGCTTCCACCGTGGCTGGAGAGCCCGTGGTCTGCCTCCGACCCCGATAAGCATCGCCAGGGTCCCGGGGCTAAATATACCTTAAGCTTACCGCCGGCCAGCTGCATGCCGTCGCCTGCCAGGGCCTGGGAGGTCCGTTGCCTGGGCCACGGGCCGTGGATGCACGCCCGTCGACCGAGACAGTCTGGCTTCCGTTCTGCGCGGCGGATGCGCTGCATCGTGTCTCACCGGAACATGGAGGTGGCTTCCGGCAACATGGCGAGAGGAGCGATGCGCCTGCGATCTGGCGTCCGACACGCGGCCTCGCCGGCGCCGGTACAGCGCCCAGGGATTTGGAATGAGGCTTGCCTGCTTCCATGCCCGCCGGCTGCTTCCATGCCGTGCATGCGTGGCTCTTTTGTCGCCTGCGCGCCACCTCGTCGACGCCGCATCTCGTCCTACCCGCAACAGCTTCAGCTGGGGCTAGCATGCCGGGGTCTCTACCACGGAAACGTCGTCGTTGCAGACACGGTACGGAGTAGACACAAGGACCCCGGCATCAATACGCCAAGCGGGCGGCGCAAGCAGGGATCATCAGCGTCGCAATATTGGCCCGTGGATCGAGATTCGAGACGAACAGGAGGGTCAGCCTCGCCGCCGCGAGATTGTTGCGACCGCGTGTTTGTCGGCTTGGGCGGGCCTGTTGCGCCATGTCGCGTACGAGTGGCATCTCAGCTGTCAAGACTTGGAAACGCACCTGCATGGTTCGAGAGTGGACGACAGGCCGACAGGCCGACAGGCCATCGGGCCGGGCGCCATGTATCGACCCGTGTGAGCCGTCCACGCTTCTAAAATGGCTGGCCCTGTCCGCACATGTGCCCACGATGTGCCACGATCCGCCTAGGCACATATCCCCAGCCTGTTCCTCGCTTACCGGCCGTCACCTACCCATCGCCCCGTTGCCCCCGAGCGGCAGTAGCAGCACCATGGTTGACGTCCACGGAAAGCCAGAGGGCTTCAAACACAGGTTCAAGAGCTACCGCCTGCGCGGCGACTACGAAAGGCCCTGGCTCGCGGACCCGGACACGAAGAAGACCAAGTGGAACAACCTCATCGTCGGCGCCTTCCTGGGGCTGGGCTTCGTCGGCGCGGCCATCATCTGCTTCCTCATAGTCCGTCCGTACCGGAACCTGCCTGTAAGTCCCCTCTCCACTGCCGGGCATCTCTTGTCGGATCGAGCAGAGGAAGAAGGGGGCGAGAGGCTGATGAGAGTTCAAGTACTGCCTCGTCTTCGAGGACCACTTCGACACCCTCGACTCCTCGGCCTGGTCGCACGAGGTCCAACTGGACGGCTTCGGCACCGGCTCCTTCGACTGGACAACCGCCGACGCCAAGAACTCGTACGTCGACGCCCAGGGACTGCACATCGTGCCCACGCTCACCAACGCGACGACGGGCATCACAAACGACCAGCTCTACGCCAACTACACGCTCGACCTCTTCAAGGACGGCAGCTGCACCAGCAAGCGCAACAGCTCGTGCATCGCGAGCTCGGACCCCGTCAAGGGCAGCATGATCCCGCCGGTGCGGTCGGCGCGCCTGACGACGAAGGGCAAGAGGAGCATCCGCTACGGCAAGGTCGAGGTGGTGGCCAAGATGCCCACGGGGGACTGGATCTGGCCGGCCATTTGTAAGTGCCGGCTTGTTCGTTTGTGTGGTGTGGTGGCACCGGCTTACACCGTCACAGGGATGATGCCTGAAGAGTCCGTCTACGGCGACTGGCCTCGCAGCGGCGAGATCGACATAATGGAGTCCCGCGGCAACTCTCACGACTACCCGGAAGGCGGCCGAAACTTCTACTACGGGACGTTGCACTGGGGTGAGCTTCGCCAGCACCCTCATCCAGATCCCAAACACCAAGACTAACATGGCGAACCCCCAGGCCCAACCGCCGAAACAGACTCCTACTGGCGGACCACCAACGCCAAGAAGATCCGCCGCGGCGACTACGCATCTGACTTCCACACCTTCGGCGTGCAGTGGACCCCCAGCTACATCTACTTCTACATCGACTCGCGCGTCCACCAGATCCTCTTCGTCGGCTTCGAGCGGGACCGCCCGCTCTACGACCTCGGCCGCTTCGCCCAGATGGCCGAGAACCAGACGCTGCTCGCGAACCCCTGGGCCCTGAGCAAGTCGACCACGGGGAACGCGCCGTTTGATCAGAAGTTTTATCTGATTCTTAGTGTGGCGGTTGGGTCGCGGAGTGGGTGGTTTCTGTGCGCCCC
>NRSZ01000036.1:0-28293 GCA_002901185.1 Tolypocladium capitatum | reverse complement strand
TATATATATATATGTGTGTGTGTGTGTGTGTGAGTCAGTGACTTACACGAATAGTAGATACCGTAGATGATGGCCGTGTAAATCTGCACAAACAGCACCGCCGGGTCCTTGATGGTAATCTCCATGGGCTTGATGAGGGCGTCGAGCGCAATCGACGACACCTTCATGTTGCGCTGGTCAATCTCGCTCTGGGACATGAAACGGTCATTGCCGGTGAGCTTGCGGAGGCGCTGGGCGCGGCGGAGGAGGATCGTGGGCCCGCTCGTCTCGGGCAGGGAGAAGAGCATGGCGAGAAAGATGGGGGAAGAGGCCCAGACGGACTCGTAGAGCGCCCATCGCCAGCTCTTGGCCGGGACGGCGAAGCCGCTGAGAAGCGGACCCAGGGCGGCTGCAGAGACATGGTCAGCACGAAGCTCTCGGGTACACGACGCGTACGCAGACGACAGACTCACGTCCGCAGTAGGCGGCAGACACCCACGCCACCATGGCATACGGCAGCATCTGCAGGCTGTACATGTCGCCGAGCGAGGCGCCACCCGAGGCCAGGCAGGGCGAGCCGAAGAGGCCCTGCAGGAAGCGCAGCACCATGAGCCCGGCGAAGTTGGGGGCAAACGCCGTGGGGATGGAGATGACGACGAAGAGGAACATGGTGACAGTGTACACGGGACTGCGGCCGATGCGCGGGATCTCACTCAGGGGCGAGAAGACGAGCGGGCCGATGCCGTAGCCAAGCACGTAGAGTGACAGGCCTAGCGAGGCCTTGAGTTCGCTGACGCCCCATTGCGCGCGGAGGCCCTCGATCGACGACGTGTAGATGGCCGACGACGTGTACACGACGAAGGTGTACAGGCAGATGACGGTGGCGATGAGCACGCGCTTCTTGTTGGACCAGTTGTGCGGGTTCTCGGCGTCGTCGCTGTAGTACCAGTCGACGAGGATGGTGCCGTCCTCGGTGCGCTGGGGCACGACGGGCACGGACTGCGTCTTCTCGAGCCGGCCTTGTCCAGGGGCTGGCTGGCCCTCCTGGTCCTCCTGCTTCTCCTGGTCCTCCTGCTGCTGCATCTGCCTGTCCTCGTCGGCGACCGTTGACGAGGACGAGGACGGGGGCGGGGGCTCGCGGAACCCGTCATCGGCGAGGCCGCCGAGCGAGTCGAGCACGTCTTGCCAGGGCCGCGGCAGCTCGAAGCCGGCCTTTTCTTCGGGGTACTGCAGATACTTGTTCTTGGACGCCCAGCGGATGAGCTGCCCGAGGGGGGCGTCGCGGATGAGGTCCGCCATTGCGAGCTCGGTGCTTGGTGCTTGGTAGTGGCAGTCGAGTTTCGGTCTCCTCGGAGGCTGGCCGCTCAGTTCCGGGGGACCGAGGTGAGCGACTCTGGCAGTATATGTAGGACAGACCGAGCGAGCCGTCCTGCCCACGATGCTGACGACGCCGACGGGCCCAGGCGGCCGTTTCTCATACCAATCCTCCACGGACATCCACGGCAACACCCACAACCGTGCTCGCTAATCCGCCCCATGGCGCCCTTCGGCCCCGGCCAACTTGCTGACCGTCAGGCTCGGTCTGGGATCCAATCTACGAGCCGGCGAGGCGCGGACTTTGGACTCGGAGGGTCCGGGGTGCGACTTGGCTGAGATTAATAATGGCTTCAACACACCTCACCTCGGTGGCGCTCGGGGCTGCTGACGGCATGTCGTCCGTTTGTCATCAAGGTAGCGCACGACGTTGAGGCGCGAGATCTGCGAGGCGCGAGATCTGCGAGGCGCGAGATCGGTCTCGATGCCTTTCTGTGGGCTTCGATGCATCCGTCGACCATCGGCATTGGTTCTTTCCTTCAACGCTCCGCGTGACAGTGGCAAGAGGCACTGTACCTCCCCGCCCGGTACGAGCATATACATGTATGCATTAGTACTTCTAACCGTCGGCATATCTGATTTAGCTATCGCAACCTTATTCCAACCACCACAATTCTCGTCGGCACTGGATTCCACGGATCCCAGTCGGGAATGCCTGCTGGTTGCCGTCATCGTTGGTGCCTCTGCCAGGTCGTCGCGCGTTTCAGCAATCTTCTCCCCATAATCTAGCTCCAGTAGAGGAATGTAGGGGAATCTGATCTCTCTGATGCTTCTTATTCCTGAACAGATAAACACCCCCGAGCAGTCCATCACATATGACGCGCACGCCGCCCATGAGGGAACAAACGAAACATTGCAGGGAGTAGTCCGTATAGAGCCCAAACCTCTCAAGGCGCCGGCTTCGGGCTCGCCGCCCGCCTCGCCAGCCGCGTCTGCTGCAGCGTCCTCTGCACCATCGTCGTCGTGTCGTCGTCGTTCAGTTTGTCCACGACCTCCCAGATGCGGCCGTCCTCGCATGCTACCGCGCACTGGACCAGCGGCTTCACCCACGCCAGCTCCCGTTTCGTGCTTCCGAGTGCCATGGCCTGGGTCGCGAATCGAAAGGCCAAATCCATCTCGCCCGCCTCGGCGCACGCAGAGATGAGCGAGTTGTAGACATGCGGGTGGCGTGCGGGGTCGTCATCTCGGGCTATGTTGGCCGTGTAGTCCTTTGTGAGTGAGCGCCTCGTCTCGTGGTCGTGGCTGTGGATGATGAGTGTTTGGACTATGCTCGCGCTGGCTTGCTCGCCACACAGGCTCGGAACATCGCGATAGAGATCCATCGCTCGCTCGCTCCCGTGCAGCTCAGCGATGGCCTCGATGACCACGCTTACCACCGCCAGGGGCAGCTGCCCGCCAAGTTCCAGACTCCTGAGGGCCGTCTCGGCCTCCTTGATGAGTTTCGGGCTGCGCTTCAGCGCTTCATGCATCGCCCGCGTGTTCCCCCGCACGATCATGATGCCGTTTTGCTTCATGATGCTGAGGATGTGAAAGGCTCCAGCCACGTCGCCGCTTCTGGCAAAGGCCTCTGCGACAGCCTCGTAGTGATACGCCAGCACTCTGGTCCTCTGAGATATCCGCTCGAGCGCTTCCGTCGCCAGGGCCGCGTCTCCATATCTCGCCGCAGTCGCCAGAACATTCTCGACAATACCGTCCGACGGCTGCAGCAGCGAGTTCCTCACCACGGCGTTCCACGCCAACACGGTCCCGGAGTGGTGAAAGGCCTGGCTGCAGACATCCAACGCGTAGTAGAGCAAGCTCGTCATTCCGTCGTCCGATGCATCGACGTTCCTCCGGCGATGAAGCAGCAGCAGCATCTCGTCCAGGAACCCCAGCTTTCCAAAAACCGTGATGAAGATGTCGTAAACCCAAGGTTCGATGCGCACCTCTTGTTCGACCATTTCCGTCAACCGCGCGTACGCCAGCTCGTACTGCTCGTCGCGCAGCAGGCCGAGCACAACGCTCTGCTTTGCGGGCGTATCTATCGTGAACCAAAACTCCTGCATGACTGACAATATCTCCTGGCGCAGCGTGTAGTCCGGGTGATTCACCAGGGCGGCCAGGGCACTCTGGCACATGGTCGCCGTAGGCGTCATGTTCTGCGAATTCATGTCGTCCAGCAGCTTGCGCACCCCATTCGCAGAGCCCTGTGGGTCGACCATGGCGTCCATCAAGCACTCGTATGTAAAGGGGTTCGGCGGCTGGCCACGAGCCGCCAGCAGGTGTCCGGCGAGCTGTATTATGCGTCCGTGTCGGTCGATATCTTGGCCGTGGAAGCTCCATCCGCGCGGATCCCGCATGGCGTTGAGAGCTGCGACGATGTCGTCGACGGGCGCATCGCCAAGGGTGTCTTCGGATGGCGGAGTCGGCGCAAGGAGGCGCTCCTCCCACGTTGAAACCCCCGAGGACGCTCGGCGTGTTGTTGGTCCATCGCTTGTGCCAATTGCGTCCCCGGACGGCTCGTCTGCACCGGCTGCAGTCGACCCATAGCGGTGGCCCTGTATTGATCTCGCACGGGGGACAGGCCGGTGAATCGGTTGGGATGGTCGTCGAGCCACACCGTGGACGGCGCGTTGCAGTGCAGCCCTGTCAAATGCCGGGCACAAGCAGCGCCATAGCCCATCGTAAACCAATCGACTACCGCGCATCGTCACCCATTTCGGACCGTCGAGCGTGAGCCTTTGCGAAGGCTCCTGCAAGGGTGTAGCTGTAGCAGGACATCTTCTGCCGGGAGCAGCTTCATAAGCGGGGCGATGCATCTGGCGGGGCTGGCTACCTTGACCCCACCGAGAAAGCCTCCAAAGCTTCCAGCGCTCCCTACCAACCAGCAAGACTCCATCATCGCGACCGCTTGCGCAACACTGGCAACCATGGTTCGTCAAAGCCCCCTCCCAATGCGTACCTGTATCGGACTGGCCCCTGATTTGCCGAATGGCGGAACATGAGCTAACTTCGACCTTGTTCAACCGCAGTTGCCCCTCAGCCTGCTCAACGCCGCCCAAGGCCACCCCATGCTCGTCGAACTGAAGAGTGGCGAGACGCTCAACGGACATCTCGTCCAGTGCGACACCTGGATGAACCTCACGCTCAATGAGGTGGTGCAAACGAGCCCCGTATGTCGCGGCGCGGAATCGAACCGTGGAGGGGAGGGAGGCTAACGATTCGTCCAGGAAGGCGACAAGTTTGTGCGGTTAAAAGAGGCTTACGTCAAGGGCAACAACGTACGCCAACATATTCCGGCTAAATCTTGGGAGAGGGCTCGTGCGCTAACGCGGCTCAGATCAAATACCTACGAGTCCCAGAGGAGATCATCGACCAAGTCAGCGAGGCGCAAAAGGGCCAGCAAGGCAGCTTCAGGGGCGGCAGGGGAGGACCGTCAAGAGGCGAGCATGGCGGCCGTGGCGGCGATAGGGGAAGGGGACGCGGCGGAGGCCGGGGCGGCCGCGGAAGAGGACGAGGTCAGTGAGGCAGATTGGTTGGCATCACGAGCATGCATGTATGGCATGGATGGAGTCACGGGTGACCTTGTTTTATTCTGCTTTGAAATGTCTGATACCCTGTCAGAGGGCGTGGGATCTAAGCCTCAGGCGCAGAACCGACCCTCACGCGGTCCTACTTGCGACCCATTCCGCTGCTCGGTCGTGCTTCTGGTGACGCATTCCGGAGGCCTCGGCGCTGCGGAAGAAAGGATCTGGGGCAGACGAGACACGCACTCCTACATCCGTGGACATGTACGCCTGTTCTGTTGCGTCACGCGGGCGCCCTAGGACAAAGAAGCACATATAACATGATGCTACATTAAAGAATGGTTACTGTCTACTCTAGTACCAAACTCTCCCGTCGTCTTGCTACCTCATATCCGGAGCCACCTGATTTCCGGAGGCATCCTTCTAGCCCGCTCCTCCATCCGCCAGAACGCGTATGCTCAATCTTATGAAAAACACAACAGGTCGAATGGGACATTTCATTAAAGCTACATTCAGGCCCGATAGTTCACATCCACTAATCCATACATCCATCCGACTCCCTGCCACTGGCATTTAGAAGTTGGCAACCGCCACGGCGATGGCCTGAGTATCCGAGTGCGAGATGGACAGGGTGATGGCCTTCACACCAGCTAGCTTAGCCGCTGCGGCAGCTTCGCCGTGAAGCTACATGGAGCGTTAGCACTGCGCCTTCCGGGGTATTCACGAGAGCGGACTTACCGACACAGCAGGCGCACCGGTGTCGTCTCGCAGGATTTCAATGTCCTTCATGGCAGCGCCGGCTCCCTTGCTGGCGACACCCAGGGACTTGAAAACTGCCTCCTTGGCGCTCCACCGGCCTGCGAAGGAGCTCTGCGGGCTGGGGGCCTGGCGGCAGTAGCTGATCTCCTCGGCGGTGAAGTTGCGCTCTAAGAAGGTTTTGTTGGCAATGTTGATGGCCGAGATGTCCTCGACGTCGACGCCAACCTTGCTGTTCTTGCTGACCACCTTGTGCGCGAGTGCTTCCATGACCTTTTGCGTCTCGCTGACTCTGGAAGCAGGGACGGTCTTCTCGGACTGCTTCATGAAATTGGGAGCATACGTGAGCTCGGAAGACTTCTTGTCCTCGGACACTCGGGCATCTGGGTTAAGCAACACGCTGCTGAGCTGCTCGTCCGTGTAAGGAGAGTTGGTCTTGGCCACGAACAGGCTGTTGTTGATGAGGCCGTTGTGGAAGAAACGGTACGCCTTCTTCTGCCGGGCCTCGACCTTGGCGCAGTATTCGGTGTAGGTGCGCTCGTCGAGGGTGGCGAAGAGATACTTTGGGTGCACACCAATGGCTTGGGCTCCCTTCTGGCCGAAACCAAAAGACGTGACGGAGAAGGCCTTGATCCCGTCGGTCTGGATCGCGCGGCTCGGGTACACAATGAGGTCGTACTGCTCCATGATGGGGTCGACATTGTCGGCATTGCGGTTGCCGGGGACCAGGCCCGTATTGAGCACCTGCAGGCAGCCATTCATCATCCAAGCACCGGCGGCACCCTTGGGGTGGCCGGTGAGGTACTTCTGGAAGATGCCCATGACGGCGTTGCCCTTCTGTCGTCCAAGATGACGCAGCTGCTGGCAAATGACGGACGATTCGTTCTTGTCGTTGGCCTTGGTGGAGGTGCCGTGGAACGAAGCAACGTCCAGGTCATCCACGGTAAGACCCCAGGTGGCGAGGGCGCCACGCAGCGGCGCGATGCTGGTGTCGCTCTTCCAGAAGTTGTTGCCCATGCTTCGGAGAAGTTCCTTTTCTTGCCTCGCGGCCTCCTTCTCGATGTGCGAGATGCGATCCTGGGCAAACTCCGTTTCGTCAAAGGACGCGTCTTGAGCCTTCATGGCCTCAACCTCATCGTGGACAAACTCAAGCTCAGACTCCTGCCACTGCTTGATCTGCCTCTTGCGACGCTCGATCTGGCGGCGACGGTAGTTGATGTCGAGCAGCGGCGACGGGAATTTGCCAGCGTGCTCGCGGGCGGTTGTGAGAACGCCTTGGCCGGGTGCAGGCACGGAGCGGCCAATCTTGTCGGAAGCCGTCGTGGTGAGGGCCAAGACACCGTAGATCGGAACACCCATGTCGAGAGCCAGCTTGGCAGTCATGATGACCTGGACGCCGCATCCCTGAGACTCCATGAAGCCATTCCTAGTCGTGGTTGTCGGGCGAGACATTTCCTTGGGAGTTCGGCCGTGTTCAAACTCATCAACAGTATTGCTCGTCGCTTTCATGTTGGCAAACTCATACGACCCCTCCTCGCCAAAGTCATCAAAGCCGCCCACGAAGCACACGCGAGCCTTGCCCTCCATGATGGTCTCGTAGCCGATGTCGATCGACTCCACCGCAGTAGCGCAAGCGCCAACGGGCGTCTTGATAGGCCCGGACGAGGAAATGAGCAGCATGTTGACCCAGGCAGCCATGGTGTTGATGAAGGACTCCTGCAGAATGTCATTCTGCAGAGGCTTGTCCAGGAAGCGATCCTTGTGCATGCCGCGGAGAGCCGCGGCACCACCCATGCCGGAGCCGACGCAGTTGCCGACTTCCGAGACGTGGACATACTTGTAAAACTCATACGGGTCCGTGATACCGCAAGACAGGAGAGCCTCCGCAGTGGAGACGAGGAGGAACAGGGTAACGGGGTCGACCTGTGAAATAATGTCCTCTGGTACACCGTACCGCTTGGGGTCCCAGCCAGTCGGGATCTGGCCAGCGACGAGGCGGTCGAAGCGGAGGGCCTTCGGGATCCAGAGGGAGGCGCCCCTCTTCATGCGGATGATGTACTCGCCGCTGTCGGGGATTTCAAAAATTTCGACCTTGTCGCCATGCTCTCGCCTGAACTCCTCAGCAGTTTCCTTGGAGGCCTCGAACGGCTCAAGGTCCTCTTCAATGACCACTTCATGAAGCAGCTGCTTCTGGTTGGGGTCGTATCCATCAAACAGCTCCGGCTCGATCAGACGAATACCGGAGTGTTCCAAGATGAACTTTTCGTACCTTTGCTTGATGTCCTTGTCGTCAACCGGGTCGCCAGACTTGGCGTCAACCCAGCCAGAGTAGGGCTTGCCTTTGAGTGGGCCGTTGTGGTTCTTGATGAGGCCCATGATCCATGCCATCTCGACACAGCCCTCGAGGGAGAACTCGCCATAAGCCTCCATCTCCCATCGGGTGCGAGAGTTGCCCCAAGGGCCGACCTCGGCGAAGCCAGTGACGACGACCACCTTTTCGAGGTCAACCATGCCCTTCAACGTGTCGTTGTGAGGCGCAATCTCAGTCTTCCAATCGGGGCGATGCGGGAAGTCGAACTTGATATTGGCACGAGGGTCAATCGTCTTCTTCTTGTAGAGAGCCTCGGACTCGGCGCCATTGACAATGGCATTCTCGATGGCGCTCTCCTTGGCAACGGCCTTGCGAATCTCACTCGTCTCCATAATGTCCTTGCGCAGCTTGGTCATCGCCTCATTCAGGTTGGGGATGAACTGAAGGCCACCGTTGAGATCGGCGAAGACGGGCTCGGCCTGGCAGAGGTCGACAATGGTGGGCGACATGAGGCCCAGCAGGTTGAAAGCCATCTCCTGCTGCGAGAAAGTACGTACGCCGAATGCCTCGACACCTTCGGCGACAATGTTGTTGCCAGACATGAGGCCGGTGCCACGGGTCCAGCCGATGACGGCACCGCAGACGGTGAGGTAGTTGGCCCAGCTCTCGGAGTACCATCGGTTGAAGAGAGTCTCGAGGGCAAGCTTGGACTCGGAGTACAGTCCGTCATTGCCAAAGGTGCCGTGGTTGGGGGAAAGCGGGAGCACAACCTGAGCCGGTCGAGTCTCAAAGGCCCGCTCAGCCTTCTGGGCCTTGACGCAGCCCAGCAGCCGGATCAGGTTGGTGAGCATGATTCGGTGGGCCAGCTCGGACCTCGAGTCGACGCTGTCGATCTGGCGGCCATTCTCCGAAATGGCGGCGAAGGGGACGATGAAGTCGAGGTCCCAGCCTAGGCCATTCTTGGTGTCGTAGATGTAGTCGACCAAGGCCTCCACATCCTGCTTGCTGCCCTGGTTGAAGGGAACCACGACAATCTGAGATCCGCGCGAGCCATAGCGAGTATACATGGACTGGTAGTACTCGGTCACCTCGCGCGAGAAGCGGCTGGTCGTGACCACGACCTTTGCGCCACCGCTGATGAGGCCCTGCAAGACTTCGGCACCAATGGATCCAGCGCCGGCACCGGTCATGAGGACATACTTGTCCTGGTAGGTCACGCCGGACTTGGCAGCGTCCTCGAGGCAGCTGAGGTAGACGGCAGTGAGCTTCTTGCTGTAGTCCCAGCCGTGGAGGGTCTTGCGCTTGAGGTGCAGGAAAGGGATGGTCTCGACCTTGCCCTTGCTGTGGTTGGTACCCTTGAGACCGGCCTTTTTGCTCTTGCCGTTCTCCTTGGGTATGATCTGGCTCTGGTTCATGGCAAGAGAGCGCAAGACGTCTCCGTACAGGCTCTTGATCTCGAGCTGAGACGTCTTTGACATCTTGTGCTGTTGCCTGATGAGCTTGTAGATGCGCTGCAAGTCGCTCTGGACCTTGGTACGGTTTCCGTATTCGGAGATCTTGCCGCCCTCGGCCATCTGCTGAACGTAGTGCTCCAGCTTCCGGCAGCTTGCGCGAGGGGCTTCCTCGTAGTTGAGGTCGCCGCGAACATCAACAGTCGTGCGGGGACCAGTTGGGACAGCCACATCCTTGTAGACGGGGGAGACGTTCAAGACGTCCTGGCAGTTCTCAATAAGCTGCTGCCCAAGCTCCTTGGCAAGCTTGTAGGTCTCTCCTCGCTCCGTGGGACAGTTGTCGATATGGTACTGCATGAAGTCGAGCAGCTTGGGGTTTGAACGATTCATGATCCTGATGCACTGGCTGACGATTTCACGATCGACGGCCTGCAGTCTGCCGAAGATGATGTCGAAATACATGCTGAGGGCATCCTGACGCGCCCAGTTCCAAGACGAGTCGTACGTGCGGGCCTTGAGGGGGCTGAAGACGGGCTCAATGCCTGACGCGTAGAAGTCGCCGTGCTCGGCCGTCCACAGGTCGAGCTGTGCCTGCAGGACCTTTTCCGATTTTTGCGAGTCGATGAAGGCCTTGTCGCCAGAACGGAGATCCATCTTGAGGTAGCGGGCAAACAGCTCCAGCTGCTGCTTGAAGAGGGCTCGCTGATCCTTGGTGAGGGCATCGATGGCGGCAGGGTCCATCATCATGCCGGCCCCGGAACCGCCAGAAGGGCCGGAGGCTGACGCAGCGGACAAACTGAAGCCGGCGTTTGCGGCATACTTCTGCGTCACATCATCCAGAAAGGCCTTGGCATCGCCCTCGGAGCCAAGGCGGGACGGGGGCTCCATTGTCAGAGCCAGAAGCAGAGCACCGTCCTGTCTGCCCGATGCGAGGCCCCATCTCGTCTCGAGATATTTCCTAGAGGCCGTGATGTTGAAGCCTCCCGGCATCTTGGACGAGATCAGCCTTGCGATGAGGGACTGCGACTGCTTGCCGAGGTTGCCGTCGAAAGTAGCCTGCATGGCGGCGCCGAGCTCGTCCAGCGGGGTGTCTTCCGGCTTCTCAGGGGTCGAGCCGAACTCCTTTCCGAGATCGCCGAGGATTTCGTTCTGAAGTGTGGATTTTCCTGCGTTTCCATTAGAATTCGCACAAATGGGCGGCGTAGATGATAACGGGTAGCTTACCGCCAACCAGGTCCTTGATGGCCTTGCTGAGGGGAACCTCAAGAAGAGGTTTCTTGAGCTTTTGTGCAATCAGGGTACGGACGATATCGATGGCCTGAACAGGTTGATCGGGAATCTGGACAGCAGGTCCGGAGCTGGGGGGCGGAGGAGCCGCCGCAGCAGCCAGGGCGCCGGCCGCAGGGGCAGAGCTGGATGCATCACCGGGAGCGGCGACGGCGGGTTCCGACTCCTCCTCAACGGGGTCGACGTCGTAGTAAATCTCCTTTGCATCCTTGTTGTAGCAGAGGATCTGTCGTTGGACGGACTTGGCGGCGTCGTAAGCCTCATACTTGGAGGCCAACGTGCGCTTGGCCATGACGCCGAGGGTATCCGCGGGACCGATCTCGACAATGCGCTCGGCCGTCCTCTCCGCGAGGAACACATCCTGAGTCTCGATCCATCTCACCGGCGAGGCAAACTGGTATGCGAGAAGCTCAATGAGCAGGGTGTGGGCGAGCTCCTGCTCGACTTCGGGCCGCATGATGGAGGATGTGGACGGATTCGACAGGTGTTGGGGCAGTTGAGGGAGGACTCTCGATGGATTCGCAGTCGATACACCCGTTGCGCTTCAATTAGGTAGCCACCGGTCTGGACAACGCGGTGGTCGAGGTTATACAGTCGGGGCTGGCGTAGCCGGTCGAAGAGTCGAGACGTCTCGAGCGTGGCTCCGAGATGAGCAGATGGGCACGCAGGAAGAGCAGAACGAAGAAGAGAGAGTCGAGAAGAGCAGAATAAGAATAAGGAGTCGCCCGAGTCTCCTTACCCAGTGCGGTGAGTGGCGAGGTGGAAGAAGTCTGAGGGTCGAGACGATAGAAGCAACCACCAGCTGGGCAGGCTCTCGATTGTTGAACCGAGCGGGCCCACCATCGGGGTCGCGCGCAGAAAAATTTGGGGGACGCGCCAGAGGACTCAACCACTTGCTGGTCTAAGCCTAACACGGCAAGGGGGCATGATGCAGTGGTTCCGGGGAATCAAAAGTCGACAGGGGGAGGAGGATGGACAATTTTTTCGCCCAGCAGCCGATGGGTCAAGGCGAAGCAGACTGGAGCTGGCCGGCATCATTCAGCGAGCGGCTCCGCTCTGACGCGTGCCTTGTGCAGGGGGCTTGCGCTGGAACAGCGGCAGCGGCAGCATCGCGTAGCTGTCATGATGCGTACGACGCGTACTTGGTATTTATTGCCCGTACTGGTATTGCCCGTACTTGGTATTGCCCGTACTTGGTATTGCCCGTACTTGGTATTGCTCGTTCCCGGTACGCACCGAGAGTGCCTTGACGACGGAGTGCCTTGACGACGGCACAATGCGAGATCTGGCGCGTCCCACCGCGGCTTCGGGCACGCAACCTTGCTGGCGCAATTTCGCTGGGACAGGTGCGCCCGAAGTACCGGTACATGCCGCCACCCCTCCGTCAGCCCGAGGGAAGCCCCTCGGCCATGGGCCATCTCGCGATTCCTGCTGAGAATAAACGCCGCCGCCGTGATTGTTGTCTGGCCGCTGAATTCCTGGCCGCTCCATTCCATGTTGGTGCAGGGAGCGGTGCAGGAAGCGACGTGAGGCATGCGGCGCATACGTAGCAACGCTGGGTGAGACTCTCGCCTTGTCGTTTCATGCAACTCGTTGATATCACAAAGCTTGCGGGCCAATTCGTCACCATCGCCACCACCACAGCCATGCCTCCGATAGCTATTTTGTCCGAGTTGCAGCTGATGGCGGCATGCAAAGCATCCAACCATGATAAGCCGGCCGAATCACGCCGACGTGTTGGCCAACGGCCTGCCGGTATCGCATCAACGGTTGTGGTGTCGGTCCGAGGGGGTTAGAGCGCGGGTACAGGGACAGGGACAGGGACAGGTACAGGTACTGCTGGGGACTGCATTGGACCATCCCCAACAGAACAAAATTTGGCGAGCCACGCCTCAAGCTCGGATCACCGCGCCGCGAGGCCGAGACGCATCCAAGACTGCTTGGCCGAGCAGCAACCTTGGACGCGAATTTTCTCCTCGGCTTCACTTATACGTCGAGGCAATTCGCCCTTCCTTTTCCACCACTCCTACTACGTCCGCGATCCTCCCTCCCTCCCCCTCTTCCCTTCAATCGAGTGCAGGTGTTGCAGTGCGCCTGCTCGGAAGCTCGTCCTGCTGCTCTTCGTCCTTCGACAGGCCCATTGCTAGACAGGGCCGAGCAGTTCCGCCTTGGCCACATTGCACCTCGCCGCTGCGTCCCTCGAGCGACAGCCTCGGAGCTGCTTCGGGTTCAGGAGTTGGAGTGCGATAGGTATGCTTGCGCCTTGCCCCCTGGGCCAGCGCCGGACGGCGTCGTTGACCTCGAACCCCCCGGCAGAGTTGTTCGATACACATCTCCATCATGTACGGCACTGGAACCGGCCCTCAGACGGGCATTTCCACTCCCAGATCCGGCTCCTCGCTCCGGCCGTTCACCCTCTCCCACGGCACCCTCGAAACTTCCTTCCTCGTCCCGACCAACCTCCACTTCCATGCCTTGCAGCTAAGAGACCGCTTCGTAGCCACCTTGCCCGCTGCCACCGACGAGCTTGCCCAGGATGACGAGCCGTCGTCCGTCGCGGAGCTGGTGGCAAGGTACCTGGGCTTCGTTGCCGCTGAGGTGGACGAGGGAGAGGACGACGCGCAGGGCTCGTACGAGGAGGTTCTCAAACTCGTCTTGAACGAGTTTGAGCGGGCTTTCCTCCGCGGGAACGAGGCCCACGCACTCGCCGCCACCCTCCCGGGCATCGAATCCAAGAAGCTCGAGGTCATCCGCAGCTACTACGTAGCTCGAGCAGTCTCTAACCGAACCATCAAGCCCCACGAGTCCGCCCTGCTACGCGCTTCGGGCGATGGCTCAGCCGACATCTACACCATTTTTGGCGGCCAAGGAAACATTGAGGAGTACTTCGAGGAGCTCCGTCAACTGTTCGAGACCTACCCGAGCTTCGTCGGCGACCTCGTCGCCTCAGCCGCCGAGCAACTCCAGACCTTGTCGAACCATCTCAACGCCGGAAAGTCGTTCCCCAAGGGGCTGGATATCATGAGCTGGCTTCACCACCCCGACTCCACTCCGGATGTCGACTACCTCATCTCCGCGCCCGTCAGCTTCCCCCTGATTGGGCTGACCCAGATGGCGCACTACGAGGTGACTTGCAAGGTCCTCGGCATTCACCCTGGCCACCTGCGAGAGCGTATCAGAGGGACCACGGGCCATTCTCAGGGCATTGTCATGGCCGCGGCGACGGCAGCCGCCGATTCCTGGGAGTCGTGGCGTGAGATTGCCGCGTCGACCTTGGCAATTCTGTTCTGGATCGGAACACGAAGCCAGCAGGCATTTCCCGCCACGTCCCTGACGCCGACCATGTTGCGGGAGTCGATGGAACATGGCGAGGGCACCCCTACTCCTATGCTCAGCATTCGCGACCTGTCCCAGCAAGAGGTCCAGAAGCACATCGATGCCACCAACCAATATCTCCCTCCCCACCGCCACATCAGCGTTTCTCTCATCAACAGTCCCCGCAACCTCGTTGTTACCGGCCCCCCCACCTCTCTGTATGGCCTCAACTCCCAGCTGCGCAAGGTCAAGGCGCCTACAGGCCTTGACCAGACGCGAGTCCCTCATACTGAGAGGAAAGTCCGCTTCTCCAACCGGTTCCTCCCCATCACCGCCCCCTTCCACAGCAAATACCTTGCGGAGGCGACCGCTATGATCGACGAGGATCTGAAGGACGTGCACATTGATTCCAGCGCCTTGGGCATCCCGGTCTTTGACACAAACACCGGCAAAGACCTCCGCACCGAGGTGAAGGGCAACGTCGTCCCGTCTTTGGTGCGCCTGATCACGCGTGACCCCGTCAACTGGGAGAAGGCCACCGTCTTCCCTCGAGCGACTCACATCCTCGACTTCGGCCCTGGAGGCGTCTCTGGCCTCGGCACTCTGACCAGCCGGAACAAGGAGGGAACCGGTGTTCGCGTCATCCTTGCTGGCACTGTCGATGGCACAATCACCGAGGTTGGGTATAAGCCTGAGCTCTTCGATAGGGACGAGGAGAATGCCATGAGGTATGCCATCGACTGGGTCAAGGAGTTTGGTCCGCGACTGGTCAAGACATCCAGCGGACAAAAGTATGTCGACACCAAGATGAGCCGACTCCTCGGCCTGCCCCCCGTCATGGTCGCAGGAATGACGCCCGCAACGGTGCCGTGGGACTTCGTGGCTGCCACGATGAATGCGGGCTATCACATTGAACTTGCCGGCGGCGGCTACTTCAATGGGAAGAAGATGACGGAAGCCCTTGCCAAGATCGAAAAGGCCATCCCTTCGGGACGCGGAATCACTGTCAACCTGATTTACGTGAACCCCCGCGCCATGGCTTGGCAGATCCCCTTGATTGGCAGACTGCGCTCCGAGGGTGTGCCTATTGAGGGCCTGACCATCGGTGCCGGTGTGCCCTCGATCGAGGTCGCTCAGGAGTACATCGAGACGCTGGGCTTGAAGCACATCGCCTTCAAGCCGGGTTCCGTTGAGGCCATTCAGGCAGTCATCAACATCGCCAAGGCCAACCCGAGCTTCCCCATCATCCTCCAGTGGACTGGTGGACGAGGCGGTGGTCACCACTCCTTCGAAGACTTCCACCAGCCCGTTCTGCAAATGTATGGCCGTATTCGACGCCACGAGAACATTATCCTAGTGGCTGGTAGCGGCTTCGGCGGCGCCGACGACACCTATCCCTACATCACCGGCGACTGGGCCAAGAAATATGGCTACCCGCCGATGCCCTTCGACGGCTGCTTGTTTGGCAGCCGCATGATGGTCGCCAAGGAAGCCCACACGAGCAAGAACGCGAAGCAGGCCATCATCGATGCCCCCGGACTGGAGGATGGTGAATGGGAGAAGACCTACAAGGGACCGGCCGGCGGCGTCATCACTGTGCGGTCAGAGATGGGCGAGCCCATCCACAAGCTGGCCACCCGTGGTGTGAGGTTCTGGGCCGAGATGGACCAGAAGATTTTCAGCTTGCCCAAGGAGAAGAGGGTGGCAGAGCTGAAGAAGAGCCGCGACCACATCATCAAGAAGCTCAACGATGATTTCCAAAAGGTCTGGTTCGGCTGCAACAAGGCCGGCAAGGCGGTTGACCTGGACGACATGACGTACGCCGAGGTCGTCCGCCGCTTGGTCGAGCTGCTCTACGTGAAGCACCAGTCTCGTTGGATCGACTCGTCGTACACGAGGCTCACTGGCGACTTCATCCACCGGGTCGAGGAGCGCTTCACGACGTCTCCCGGCAAACCCTCGTTGCTGCAAAACTACGCCGACCTGGACGAGCCGTTCGGCACGGTTGATCGAATCCTGGCCTGCTACCCCGAGGCTGAGAGCCAGATTATCAACGCGCAAGATGTCCAGCACTTCTTGCTCCTCTGCATGCGGCCCGGCCAGAAGCCCGTTACTTTCATACCCGCCCTGGACCAGAACTTCGAGTTCTTCTTCAAGAAGGACTCGCTGTGGCAGTCGGAAGATCTCGACGCCGTCATCGGCCAGGATGTGGGACGCACTTGCATTCTGCAGGGCCCGACGGCAGCCAAGTTCTCCACTGTCATCGACGAGCCGATTCAGGATATCCTGGACGGCATCCACAAGTCTCACATTGCCTCTCTGACCAAGGACTACTACAATGACGACGAGAGCTCTATTCCTGCCGTCGAGTACTTTGGCGGCAGGCTCGTCGAGTCCGACATTCCTCTCGACGTCGAGGGCTTGACTGTGAGCTACGACACCCACAAGAACACCTATCGTCTGTCGTCTGCTGCGAACACGGCCATGCCATCCATCGACTCGTGGCTCTCCCTCCTGGCTGGACCCAACCGCAACTGGAGATACGCCCTCCTGATGTCTGATGTCGTTGCCCAGGGACAAAAGTTTCAGACCAACCCCATGCGACGCATATTTGCACCTGCTCGCGGCTTGTTTGTGGAAATCCAGTATCCCACCGAGCCGGCCAAGACGAAGATCGTTGTCAGGGAACAGCCGAGACACAACCAGTACGTGGACGTGATTGAGGTCAAGCTGGCGGGGAACAACGAAATTCTCGTCAACATGATCAAGGACACGAATGCTCTCGGGAAGCCTGTTGCCTTGACGCTGAAGTTCACGTACCACCCAGAGGCTGGATACGCTCCGATTCACGAAGTCATGGAGGACCGCAACGACCGCATCAAGGAGTTCTACTGGAAGGCGTGGTTCGGAAACGACCCCCTCGACCTTGATGCCGTCGTCACGAGCCAGTTCGATGGAGGCTGCACGACGATTACCAGCGAAGCCATCAACGACTTCGTCCATGCCGTCGGAAACACCGGCGAGGCCTTTGTTGACAGGCCTGGAAAGATTGTCTATGCCCCCATGGACTTCGCCATTGTCGTTGGCTGGAAGGCCATCACGAAGCCCATATTCCCGCGCACCATTGACGGCGACCTGCTCAAGCTCGTCCATCTGTCCAATCAGTTCCGCATGATTCCCGGAGCCGAGCCGCTGAAGAAGGGCGACGAAATCTCCACGACGGCACAGATCAACGCCGTCATCAACCAGGAGTCGGGCAAGATGGTCGAGGTTTGCGGCACGATCGTTCGAGACGGGGAGCCGGTGATGGAGGTGACGTCGCAGTTCTTGTACCGTGGAACGTACCTGGACTACGAGAACACATTCCAGCGCAAGATCGAAACGCCCGTCCAGGTTCACTTGGCCACCAGCAAGGACGTAGCCGTCTTGCGATCGAAGCAGTGGTTTGCCCTGGACGAGGTGCCCAACGACATTGACCTGCTGGGCCAGACCCTGACCTTCCGCCTGCAGAGTCTCGTGCGCTACAAGAACAAGAACGTCTTCAGCAGCGTTGAGACGCGCGGTCAGGTCCTTCTGGAGTTGCCCACCAAGGAGGTGATCCAGGTCGCCAGCGTCGACTACGAGGCTGGCGAGTCTCATGGCAACCCCGTCATGGACTATCTGGAGCGGAACGGGTCGCCTCTGGACCAGCCGATCAACTTTGAGAACCCCATCCCTCTGAGCGGCAAGACGCCCCTGCAGCTCCGCGCGCCCGCCTCGAACGAGACGTACGCTCGTGTTTCGGGAGACTACAACCCGATCCACGTCTCTCGCGTCTTCTCGAGCTACGCCAACCTCCCTGGAACCATCACGCACGGCATGTACTCGAGCGCTGCGGTGCGGAGCCTCGTCGAGACTTGGGCTGCCGAGAACGACATTGGGCGTGTCCGAAGCTTCCACGCTTCGTTGGTCGGCATGGTTCTTCCGAACGACGACCTCTCTGTCAAGCTGCAGCACGTCGGCATGGTTGCTGGCCGCAAGATCATCAAGGTCGAGGTCAGCAACACGGAGACGGAAGAGAAGGTACTGCTCGGCGAGGCCGAGATCGAGCAACCGGTGACAGCCTACGTGTTCACCGGCCAGGGTTCGCAGGAGCAGGGAATGGGCATGGAGCTGTACGGGAGCAGTGCTGTCGCCAAGGAGGTATGGGACCGCGCGGACAAATATCTCCTCGACAACTACGGTAAGCTGCTCGATGACCATGCACGCGCAAACACGCCGATGGATGTGCGCAACGCTAACGCCCCCCAGGCTTCTCCATTACCAACATTGTCAAGAACAACCCCAAGGAGCTCACCATTCACTTTGGTGGGCCGAGAGGCAAAGCCATCCGACAGAACTACATGGCCATGACGTTTGAGACGGTTGCCGCCGACGGGTCCATCAAGTCGGAGCGCATCTTCAAGGACATCGACGAGAGCACGACGTCGTACACGTACCGGTCACCGACGGGCCTGCTGTCGGCGACGCAGTTCACGCAGCCTGCGCTGACACTGATGGAGAAGGCCAGCTTCGAGGACATGAAGGCCAGGGGTCTCGTGCCGAGGGACAGCACCTTTGCCGGCCACTCCCTGGGCGAGTACTCTGCGCTGGCGGCGCTGGCTGACGTGATGCCCATCGAGTCCCTGGTCTCTGTCGTCTTCTACCGAGGCCTGACGATGCAGGTGGCGGTGGAGCGCGACGCCGCCGGGCGATCCAACTACTCGATGTGCGCCGTGAACCCCAGTCGCGTCTCCAAGACATTCAACGAGGAGGCTCTGCAGTTTGTCGTGAACAACATCGCGGAGGAGACTGGGTGGCTGCTGGAGATTGTCAACTACAACATCGCCAACATGCAGTACGTCTGCGCGGGCGACCTGAGGGCGCTCGACACGCTGGCGGGAGTGACCAACTTCCTCAAGAAGCAGCAGATCGACATTGAAGAGATGAGAAGCAACATCGAGGAAGCCAAGGGAGCGCTGCGGGAGATTATCCGCGGGTGCGCAGAGGCGACGCTGAAGAAGCCGCTGCCGCTGGAGCTGGAGCGCGGGTTCGCGACGATCCCGCTGCGAGGCATCGACGTGCCCTTCCACTCGACCTTTTTACGGTCGGGCGTCAAGCCTTTCCGGTCATTCCTGCTCAAGAAGATCAACAAGACGACGATCGACCCGTCGAAGCTGGTGGGAAAGTACATCCCGAACGTGACGGCCAAGCCGTTTGCGCTCACCAAGGAGTACTTCGAGGACGTCTACAAGCTGACCAACTCGCCCAAGATCGGCGCTGTCCTGGCGAACTGGGACAGGTACGCGGGCGAGGACGACGGCAAGGCCGGCAGCGACAGCGGTGCGAGCATGGAGTACGAGGGGCCCGGTGCGGCGGCCTGAGGGGGGGAGGGAAGGGGACGAGCAAGCTGTCGACGGACGAGGATGAGTTGTTTCGCCCAACGAACCAGGGCGAGAGAGGTGTTGATTGTACATGTATTCTCACTATTCTCACTAGAGGGACCGGCCAGAGGTGGCACGGATTGTCTCGGATACGACTAATAAAAGACGTGGTACGAAGCACTTGCTTGGTACACGCGTGTTGCGCCATGCATGCCTCGGCCGGGGACCCGACTGGACGCGTCTAATCTGCAACGAGCCCAGCTTTGGCTCGTGGCACAGCATGATGCACGGTTTCGCGAGGGTTCGTGATGTTTCGCGAGGTTTCGCGAGGAGTGAGGCTTAGATGAAGGCTGATTTATTAGTAATCCACAGCGCGGCCCGCATCGGCCGGCGGCGACCACCGGCCGGACGGAAGGTTGTCCATGTCGTGGACGCTGACCGAAGCGGGGCTTCTCTTGCAAACCTGGGGCGCTGTCGTAGGATCGTCCGTCTGTTTATTCTCCTTCTCCTTGTTCTGGAAATGTCTCATCTTGCACCGCCCGAAAGACCGACGGATAGACAGGCAACTCGGGAGACTGCGGGCCGCGAGGAGAGAAGGGAACGGACACCATGGTCTTGTCGTCGGCAGCAAGGCCAAGCAGGCCAAACGGGTCAAACGGGCCCAACGGGAACCAGCTTTTCCTGGGGACCTTTGTGCACAGCAAGACCCGCGAGGAGCTGGAGTTCTTGCACGATGCAGCCGTCGCCGTGGACGGCCGGGGCCAGATTGCCGGCATCGACGCGGCCTCTGGAGGCGTCGAGGCTGCCAAGGAGAAGCTCCTCAGGCGCTTGGGCTGGGGGGAGGGCGAGGTGGACGTGCATGCATGCGAGCCAGGGCAGTTCTTCTTTCCCGGCTTCATAGGTGAGCGACAAGGATGCACCGAGACTCCGCCGGGGTGGCCGATGCTGACGAGAGACGACGCAGACACGCACCTGCACGCGTCTCAGTATCCCAACGTGGGCATCTTTGGCAAGACGACGCTGCTCGGCTGGCTCGAGCGGTACACGTTCCCTCTCGAGGCCAGCCTCAAGGACCTCGCCAAGGCACGCCAGGTGTACACGGCCTGCGTGCGCCGCACCCTGGCCCACGGCACCACGACTGCCGCCTACTATGCCACCATTGACGTTGCCGCCACGAACCTGCTGGCGGACCTGTGCTTAGCCCTGGGCCAGCGAGCCTTCATCGGGCGAGTGTGCATGGACTCAGCCGAGCTCTGCCCCGACTACTACCGCGACGAGTCGCCAGAGGAGTCGCTCAGGGCGACGCTTGAGACCATCGCCCACATCAAGCACATTGACCCCAAGTACGAGATTGTCTCGCCGATACTGACGCCGCGCTTCGCCCCGTCGTGCTCCGGCGAGTCGATGCGCGGCCTCGCAGAGATCCATCGCCAGCAGGACCTGCCGCTGCAGACGCATATTTCCGAAAACGCCGGCGAAATCCAGCTCGTGGCCGACTTGTTCCCCGAGGCGGGCTCATATGCCGATGTCTACGACAGCCACGGCCTCCTGACGGCCAAGACGATCCTCGCGCACGCCATACACCTGACCGAGGAGGAGGCCCGGCTCATCGCGACGCGACGGTCAAAGGTGGCGCACTGCCCCTGCAGCAACAGCGCCATCACGAGCGGTGAGGCGCGCGTGCGCTGGCTGTGGGACAAGGGCATCGACGTCGGCCTAGGTACCGACATGAGCGGCGGGTATAGCCCGTCTATCCTCGACGCGGCGCGGCAGGCGGCCCTCGTGAGCAGGCACGTCGCCATGCGGCTCGGGGAGGGCGAGGCGCGCGAGAGGAGCAAGCTGACGGTCGAGGAGGTGCTGTACCTCGCGACGAGGGGCGGCGCTAGGGTCGTCGGGCTGGAGTACAGCATCGGCGGGTTCGAGGTCGGCATGCAGTGGGACGCGCAGCTCGTGGGGCTCGGCAGCGTGGAAGAGGGCAGCACGCGAGAGGGAGAGGGTGCTCAGGAGACGGCAGCAGGAGATAGGTTCGAGGACGGCGGCAATGTGGATGTGTTTGGGTGGGAGACGTGGGACGAGAGAATGGCCAAGTGGTTGTTCAGCGGCGACGACCGCAACACGAAGAAGGTCTGGGTCAAGGGGCGACTGGTTCACTCGCGGGCATGACGGCTGGTTGATGAGTCGAGGCTTGCACCTCTCGAGCTCGCGACGCCGGTTAGCATCAGAAACAGCTGCAGCGTCAACCCATTTAATAAACAGAGGATGATCGAACGCTTTCCACTGCCTCGTGAGACTGGGAAGCCCGAGACTGGGACTAGGGCAGTGGTGGGCATGGCTCGTGGTTGATTCTTGCCATTAGAGGGCTCCGTGATGCTTCACTCTGCGTGCGGTATTTATTTTATTTTAAATAGGGCACGTCTTGATAAACTCGTGCAGGCCCCAAGAGCCCATCCCTCGCGGCCTCCATTTCCCTAGACGCGCGACGACGCAGCCTGGTTCCTCAAGCCATCTCCCACGTCTCAAGCCATCTCCCCCGTCTCAAGCGCTTCCAGCGCGTGTCATCCGCCTGTGCTGCTTCTCCTTCTTGGACCTCTGCATGGCGCACCAGTTGATGGCCTTTTGATACGGCGATCCCTTGTCGAGCCTCCACACGATGTCGTCAAAGGTCGTGCCGATGGCCTTGAGCGTGTCGCGCATCTCGGTGTCCGAATCCTTGTTCTCGGCGCAGAACTCGACGTAGCGGAAGACGGCATGGAGGAGCTCGACCGCCTTGTACTTTTCGGCCGGCACCGACTCGTCGTCCTCGATGTGGTCCAGCAGGTTGATGAGACCGTCCTTGATGTCCCCGCTGTAGTCGATCAGGGGCTCGCTGTTGTTGACGAGCTCCACGGACAGGCTGCCCGAGTCTGGTGAGGACATGTTTCGCATGCGCGGCGGGTTGGTCTGTCTCTCTCTCTCTCTCTCTCTCTCTACACACACTCTCTCTCTCTTCTTCGCGTGTATAGAGGACGTGGCATCGACGGCGGCGGCAGCCGCGGATTTATAGGTGCGGCGATGTCTGTTTGCCGCAGCGGAAACCGATACGAGGAGTCTGTTCAGCAAGAGTTCGCCCGCGGCACCGTGTAGAGGGTGAAAAGCGTCATGCACCGAGACGGATTCACGCGAACGGCCTGGCTCTACCGCCACCTGGAGACCCGGCGAGGGAAGCAGGTACAAAGACGCCTCTGACTACCTGGCCTAATGGAGAGAAATCCGAGACGGAGAGACGGCCTCCCGTTGCGAGTATCGAGTGCTATCCGTTGCCCCCGGGTTTCCGACACCTTCGTTCCGCCAAATTCTACTCATTCCTCACGGCCTCGCGCGTCCAGGCAGAGCCTACAAACAATCGACAACATCATTTCAGAGATGGCCCTGGCCGTGCCGTCTCGGGCTCACCACCTGCAGGTACTCGCCGGAACGGCCGTCGACCGTGGCCGCTGGCACTTCAGGGCTCGCTGCTTGGAGAGTCTCCTCGCCGTCCCCTGCAGCCGGGAGACTCTGGGCTTGCTGGAGGGCGGCGGCCTCGTCGGCCTCGCGCTGAGCCCGCAGCATGTTCCTCGCCCTCATTCGTTCGACCCGCTTGCGGGCATCCTCGCGTTTCTTCAACTCGGCCCTACGAGCATCGACGGCATTGGCCTCTCCCCGGGTCTGGGCCAGCAGGTTCGCCCGCACGTGCGGAGCCAGGTGATCCCACACGGCCGGGTCGAATCCATGCGCCGTCAGCATGAGCCGGACCAGCTTCAGCTCTGCCTTGGCCTCGATGAGCAGCTCGCGATAGTTGTCTCGCGCCTCGATCCGGAGCGCTCGACTCTTCTTGGCGGCCATGTTGTTCCTCTCTCGGTCGATCTTCTGCGCCTCCGAGGCAATCTTGTTGTTCCTGTCTTCGATGATGCGCCGCGTCTCTTCGTCGACCCCGTCCGGGAACTCGAGGTAGTCTGGCACGTCCTTCTTTGGGGGCAGATCGGGGATCCGAGAGGGAGGCAGGGCCGGAGGGTTGCTCCGCTGATACTCCATCTCGTTGGCAATGGACCGCTGACGGCGGAAGACTTCTTCTGGGAGCACCCAGTTGGGGATTCCGACGCCCAGCTCCTGAAGAGTGTGGCCCGCGACTAGCACGGGCGGCTGGACGTTGTACGGCATCAGGAGAGCCGGCGCGATGGAGCGCAGTCCTCTGCCAAAGGACGGCTGAGGGTTCGCCGCGGGCGTGCCGGAGGGTGACTCGAGGAGCTGTCCACCATAGTACGGAGCCGCCGGGGTCGGGACCGACGCTGGAACTGTGGCATCGAACAAGGCATCAGGGGCGTTGTTCATTCCCGGCACCCGTCGTTTGCGGGGTTCCTCGATATTCTGAGAAGAGAAAGTCTCACCTCCGTAGCTCTGAGGAAGCGGACGCTTGTTGCTGTTGTTGTCGGGGTCGTCGAAAGACATCTCTGCTGCCCGAGGATGGGTGAGACTTGATTGACGGACACCCAAGAAGCAAAACCAACACTGCTGTCTCTCTACTGTCAGCGAGAATCCAAGAAGGAGGAGGCGGCCCGTTTATAGCCACGGAAAACGGCTCCCCGTGATCCCCCGGGCTTCTGCTGATGTCTGACGCAAGACGGACACCGTATTGCAGACAGTTCGGCCGTGACGAGGATGAGGGCATCAACAGGCGATGTGTACATGATCAAACGACAGATTCTCTTGGATAGGGGGGGCATACCGCGTGCCGAGGGGCAAACGCGGCTGGACGGCGGACGGCTGGCAGAGTGCCCAAGGGAAGCACCTTGATTTGTGAAGCCGGAGACACCTTGATGGGTGATGTATTCGCTTCCCGGTGGCACGCCGGGATGGAATCGCAGAAGACGGCGAACGATCAGATCCCGTGACGGTGACCGCCTTTCAACGGGTGAATCAAAGCCGGAATGGCGCACCTGTCTGAGGCTTCTCGTGATAGGGGGAGTGGGGGAGAAGGGGACGACAAGGCGCAGAGGGAGGAGTACGGAGAAGAGAGTGCTGGACAAACACCCCGTGGGCAGTGAATCCACGATGGGGGTTTTGCAGCCAAGGGGACCACGATGGGGCAGAGCACATGAATACCCAGCGACGTCTATTGTGTCACGCGCGAGGACAATGATGGGACGAGGCCGCCGGTCGGTGAATGGGGCGGGCGGTGACAGCTGTCGAGCGAGGCACGTGTCCCGCCTCTCCAGCTGCCAACAGACTCTCGTCGTCGTCGTCGTCGGAGCAGACAAGTCTTTGAAACATGGCCACTTCCACGGCGCGCGCCAACCGACTTCGAGGACATGCTCGGGGTCTGGGTCGGGAGGCTCGACGCCGGGCCAACTCGCCGGTGCCCGCTACGATGTTCATCAAGAACGTTCGGTTGCTTGCGTTGGCTGGAGGGAGGCCGGCCGCTTCGTTGCGTCCAGGCGTTGATTCAGCTTTGTTCACCCACGGGCCGCGACCACCGTCACGAAACGCAGGGCCCAAGTCCAATGGCTACCGCATACGCGCCGCGGAACTCTGCGTGTTGCAGGGACAGGCTTGCTGTTCGGTGGCCGTGGAAAGGCGTTTGCGAACGAGGCCAACGAGGCCAAATGCCGCACAACGGGCCACCCTGAGCCCAGATCGATTGCTCTACCGTCCCGCCGTCCAAGGAAATCACGGTCCAACTGCAGAAGCTCCAGTGACACTCTCATGTGCTCGAGCCAACGTGTCGTTCGTATCGCTAATCAAGATTTCGCTCGGCCGACTCACAGCGCGAGCCCAGTTCCATCGCCGTTCCACCGATACAAGCCCAGAAGCTCCCTCCGACGCCGGTGCTGCTCTTCGAGGTCCTCGGGGACGCGGCCTCGAACGACGGCCAAGGCGCAACGCATGACCTCGCTAAAATTGCGCTGTGCCCAGACGTTAGCGACGACGTGACAAGGGGAGGGAGCCGGGGGGAGCCGGGCTCGGCAGAGCATACCTGGTACTCTGTGCCGAGAGTCACGATACAAGCCTCGTGAGCCCGCACGATGGTCTCGCACGCCCCGACGACGTTCGGGGATGCCTCGTACTGCAGCTTGTCGGCGAGCAGGAGGAGGAGAAACGACCCCTGCAAGAGGTAGACGCCGAAGAAAAAGGGCATGAACTCCAGGCCCGGGTCGTGTTCGAGCATCTGGTCGATGGCCGCGGCCGCGGTAACCGCGTGGCTCGTCGACGTGATGAATTCCTGCGACGAGATCCACAAGTCGTCGTCCAGGAGGCTTATGGGATCCCACTTGCCGGCCAGCAGGATGTGCAGCACGTGCATAATGTGCGTGCCGTACGCCAGCACGATGCGGGCTTGGATCTCGCTCTCCGCCATGTGGGTCGAGGCGTTGGCGTACACGGACTGCGTCGATGGACCGCTCAGATCCATGGCTGCTTGGCCTTCGGCCGTCTCGCCGCGGCCCTGGTCTCCCGTGGCGCCGTCCGTCGGCTTGGGCAGGTATCGCTGCTCGAATCGCTTCAGGCTCTGCTCGTAGACGTCGAGATGTCGACGAATCTCTTCGGCTTGATCGTCCCATTCGTGGGCACCACGGAAACCGAGACCGAATCTGGGATGATTCTTGGCGTGATGCAAGTCGACGATTTCGCCGAGAATGGTCATCAACGGTAGGAAGTAGCCAAAGATGCCGTGGCCTCTGCACTCGAACCGAGATCCGCCGACCCAAGTGCTCTGGGCACCGGCAACGAAGCCTTGTGTCATGGGACCCAGAGCAGCAGCGTCGGGGTCGGTCTCGGGACAGCTCCCAAGGACCCCGTTTTGCCAGGCAGTGTCGTCCATGGGCTGCAAGAGGCCTGCGCATTCGACGTCGAGGAGGAACAGCGGGCGGTTGTAGCACAGGGCCAAGTGTCTGTCCGTGATGTAGACCAGCCACCATATTCTCCGCCGCTCTTCTCTTTCTTCTTCGGTGACGAGGCGGCCGGGCCTGTTTCGGCACGCATCGTGTTCGTCCAGGCCATCGCGCTCCGACTCGTCCCTCTCGTAGCTCCGTCGTGCTTCGTTGGGGGGAAGCTCTCGGCCGAGCTTGAGCTCCCGGGCAAGGGACCAGGCGGCGTTCCACCATCTCAGGCTCGCTCCCTTGTACTCGCTAGCGGAGACGACCGTGGCCAGGTGAGCGTAGGTGGCAACGTCGTCGAGATGGCCAGTGGCCACAAAGGCACCATAGTCTCCCGTCAGGGCATCCATGCCGACGGAGCCGGGCGTCTCAACACCCAGGCCCCCAAGAGCTACCGCTCCCATGCCGACGTTGGGATTCGAGTAAGACTCACCGCCCATTGGGGTGTGGATCAGGGGCTTGAGAAGCCGCACGGTGAGGTCCAAGAGCATCTGGCAGATTCCAGTCCGAGCAGACGGCGAACTTGTCAGCAGCGGAGCATCGCTTGTCTGGGCAGCCACCCACAGCATGCTCGCCAGCAGTGCTGGCCGGCACTTTCTCGGCCGCGTTGGGTGCAAAAAGGTCTTTTTCCTGAAGACGAACCCGAGCACGTACGGCGACATGGGGTGCATCCGGGCGGACGAAGACGAGGAGAAGTAAAGGTCGATCAAGTCGCAGGCCAGAGAGACGGGCATTATCCCCCCTATATGGGGGATTAAGGGTTCGAGGACGGGATATCGCAGGTTGGCGCGGGTGTAGCTGTGGTGGTGCGGAAACTCTGTTTGAGATTGGCCAGGCGGCGACGGCAACGGCATCGGCATCGGCCAGCCAGGAGATGTTCCGCTAGCCATCGAGTACCCGTTCAGCGGGCCGTCGAAGCCGGCCTGACTCTGTGGCATGAGCCCAAACGACAAAGCCGGATGGTAGGCAGGCATGGCGCCCTGGTCGGCCGAGTACGTCGGGCCGGTCATGATGGCGCCGCCGCCCATGCCCTGACCGTCGTATCCGGTATGGAGCCTGCCATAGCCGTTGAGGGCGAGTGACTGGGCGTCTTCCATGGTGCCTCTGTCCATCTTCACGTCATCGACGAGATGAGATTGGTCCGACATGTCGCTAGAGGCGTTGGTGTGCCGACTTTGGAATTCAGCATCGGACGGCGTTCCCGTCAGCTCGTCGTTGCTAGCACGTCGCGATACACCACGTGCCTGGGGGAGGCTTGCCGGGGCATCTGCTCGGCCCGTTGCCGCCTGGTGGTTGCCGCCGTCGCCGTTGGGCGAGAGAGCGCCGCCGGCTTGAGCCGCAGCTCTCGCGGCCAGGTCCTTTCGTGAGGCCTTGCCCCGTTTCTTCTTCTGGCGCATATACTCGCAGCCGAGGCTGAGCTCTAGAGAGGGGTTGGTGAGTAGGCAAGGCGGTCTTTCGGGTGGCGGGCAGCACGTACCGATGCAATGAGCGCAAGGCTGTCGTCCGTCGCACTTGGTTCGCAGCTGGTTGCACTGGTCGCACGCTCGACTTATCCTCCTCCTGATGGGCCTCGACGTGCCGGATGACGCGCCGGCAGTCGTGGGCCGGTGCTGGTTCGGCTTCGGGCGAGAGGCAGATGCAGGACTGGTCATGGGAGGGCTCGCCGCGGCCATGGCCATGTCTCGTTGGAGCTGCAGGAACCCATAACTAGAGCCTGGGCCGAACGTTGCAAAAGCGTCGGTGTTGATCTGAGGCTGGTTCATGTGGTCATCGAACACCGAGGCGGCGGCGGCATGGTGATAGGAAGAAGATCGCTGGAGAGGGTTGGATAGCATCTTGGATGGATTCCCGGCCAAGGACGCGGTTGCAGCCTTGTCGAACGAAAAGAGAGGGAAAGGGAGGTCTTTGAGGATGATGAAAGACGACAAAGACAGGCCACGATTAGCCGAAGCCGCGAAATTCTCAACCTTGCTTGAGCCTCGCTCGCCAGTTCATACTGCCGAAGCGCGCGGGGAGGGAGGGATG
>NRSZ01001131.1:0-31715 GCA_002901185.1 Tolypocladium capitatum | reverse complement strand
CACAGCATAATCCTCCTTATAACCTGACAACTGTTATTGATTTAGTTTCAGTCACCTCAATGTACTTCGGACTGTGTACGGAGTACTACGCTAATTACAGGGAAGGACCACAGGCCTGAGGGGGTTTTTCCTGTAGTAGCAAACTGTGGAAATATACTCCGTATATAATCCCGACTTGTGCGATTCCTAGTGGAGTCGGCTCCCATTTTGCTAGTTAGCCGCACATCTCAACACAAACATACGCCGTACTTCGTACGAAGTACCTTTGCGTACTGATTTATATGCATAGGTACTTCGACATGCGGCCATCATTCCACCGAACGGCAACATAATCTTGGCTCACGTTGGTGCACGCTGCAAGTCATGTGCGTGAATTGCAGTGATAATTGCCTGCACCCCGATCGAGTCAGCGCATCGAAGATCCTCGCGAACCTTATCGCGTACGAGCCTGATGCGGCGCTGAATGGTCTGTGCTTTTCACGTGATGCTGGAGTATTTATTCTCAGGCTAAAATTTACGACGCAAGATTCTATCTGGCCGCTTTTCTTGCCAATTATTTATTGTTTCCCGACGCCAAGATGAAGTACGTTTTGGTTTCCGGAGGTGAGTTTGTTAAAATCCCCAACTGTGTTCCTCTTGCCCTGCTAACTATATCGCCATAGGTGTGGTGAGCGGCGTGGGAAAGGGAATCATCGGTATGCCACCAGACGGCTGACCAACGCGCTTTGGTGGCAGCATTTGCTGATGCTGAGCAAAGCTTCGTCGGCGGGGCTGTTGCTCAAGACGATTGGGCTGAAAGTCACGGCAAGTTTTGGTGAAATCGGGTCGAGGGGCGCTGGGGGGTATGTTTGCTGATACGGCGGGATTAGGCCATCAAGATTGACCCGTATATTAATGTCGATGCCGGGACGATGAACCCCAAGGAGTAGGTTATCCTCTCTTGGTCGCCGCTGTGGGAGTCTGGATTGCCGACAGTGCGTTTACAGACATGGAGAGTGCTTTGTGTTGAAGGATGGCGGAGAGACGGACCTGGACCTGGGAAACTATGAACGGTACGGTCGCATATTCACGAGGCACCCATGCGACGAGCGATGTGGCTGACTCTCCGAGGTACCTGGGTCTGGATCTCACGAGGGACAACAACATCACCACGGGCAAGATTTACAAGCATGTCATCGAAAAGGAGCGAAGGGGTGACTATCTAGGCCGCACAGTCCAGGTTGTTCCCCACGTCACTACTGCCATCATCGAGCACATAGAGCGGGTGTCGAGGATCTCTGTCGACAAGACGGGCTCCGAGCCAGACGTGTGCATTGGTACGTCTCTTGTCGTTGGACGTCCATTGTATCTCATCCAGAACTAACGTAACGGTACGCAGTCGAGTTGGTACGTGCCCTTCTCATGGCTTGCCAAACATGGCTTTTGGTCGCCAACCGTTGGATTTTATCCTTTTGAGCCCGTTCCATCTTCTAACATGAGACTCCAAGGGTGGTACCGTTGGTGATATCGAGAGCATGCCTTTCGTTGAGGCGCTCACGCAGCTCCGCCACAAGGCTGGCAAGGACAACTTCATCAACATCCACGTCTCCTATATCCCCATCGTCAACGGCGAACAGAAGACGAAGCCGACGCAACATGCCGTTAAGAGCATCCGGAGTGCCGGTCTGATCCCGGATTTGGTGAGTGTCTAAACCGACACCCGGGAGCATCCGAGTTACCAACACCGTGTATAGATTGCGTGCCGCTGCGAGCGTCCCCTCGAAAGGGTCACAATGGACAAGATTGCCCAGAGCTGCCAAGTCGAAGTCGAGCAGGTCGTTGCCGTTCGAGACATGCCCACCATCTACCAGGTCCCGATTCTGCTTGAGCAGCAAGGCCTCCTGGGTCTCCTGCGCAGATCCCTGGTCCTGAACAATGTGGCACCGACGCCGGTGCTGGTCACGAAAGGCGCAGAGATCTGGAAGAAGTGGAACGCGATTATCCCGCAGGAGCATTCGGAGAAAATCGACATCGCCCTCGTCGGCAAGTACGTCGAGCTGCCCGACGCCTACCTGTCCGTCACAAAGTCCCTGGAGCACTCGGCCATGCGGTGCGGTCGAAAGCTAAACCTGACCTGGGTCGACTCCGAGCAGCTGGAGGACAAGACTCAGAAGACCGACCCCGTTGCGTTCTACAAGGCCTGGCATGAGGTCTCGACGTCGGCCGGCATCATCGTCCCCGGAGGCTTTGGCGCCCGCGGCACCGAGGGCATGATCAAGGCTGCTCAGTGGGCTCGCGAGCGCAAGACGCCGTACTTGGGCATCTGCCTGGGAATGCAGATTGCCGTCATCGAGTACGCGAGGCATATCTGCGGAAAGAAGGATGCCACTTCCGAGGAGTTTGACGCGCAGGCCGAGCACCACGCCATCATCTTCATGCCCGAGGGGTCCAAGGAGCACATGGGCGGCACGATGCGGCTGGGCTCGCGGGCGACGCACTTCCAGCCGGGCAGCGAGTACAGCAAGCTGCGCGCCCTCTACGGCGAGGTCACGACCATCGAGGAGCGCCATCGTCATCGGTACGAGGTCAACCCGGACTTCGTCGAAGAGCTAGAAAAGGCCGGCCTGACGTTTATCGGCAAGGACGACTCGGGCAACCGCATGGAGATATTCGAGCTCAAGGACCACCCATGGTTCGTCGGCGTGCAGTACCACCCAGAGTACCTGAGCCGCGTGCTCGACCCCTCGCGGCCGTACCTGGGCTTTATCGCCGCGGCCTCTGGCTGCCTTGACCGCATCACCAAGGAGGCCCTCAAGGAGAAGACGCTAGTCGTGAACGGCGTCATTGGTGATTCCAGGTTCTGACCGAACCCACGCTAATGCAGAGAGCTTACGCACAAAAACGGGGGCGGGGGCTTGAACGAGTTGAAGGAGCACATATAGATTGGAGAACTCCCGGCGCGACGGGTAAGTCGGGGGAAATATGCTTGGCAGGGCTTGATATATAATTACGAGTTATCCCTGGTATCGGTGGAACATATACTGGTATAGGCGTTTCTGTGCGCGCACGGTGGGCACGAGCTTCTCTCATGGGCTTGAAATAGAGTTGGAATTTAAACGATACCGTCACATGCCTGCACCTGCCAGCCACCACTTACCATCAGACCGTCGCCTAGAAAACTCCAGGCCCGTCCGCCACCGACCGATATCTCTGCAAGCAGTTTCCAGGCTACCGCCTTCCCACGAACAGGACCGCTATTCCATTGAATCCTTCGATGACGGCCCCGATTGCCCCGGAATGCACGACGACTGACTACATCCCAAGCGGATGCGAACGCTTGGAGCCTGCAAACGGGATCAAAGTGTCCGAGTATTAAGGCAGAGTACTGTACGTCGCGAACGAAGATAAAATATGGGAGAAATCGGAGAAGAAAACCAAGCATCGTTGCGTACATGTCGTTGTCATTCATCATCCTGCCTGTCCTGCATCTCCAACCCAACTCCAGCCGGCGGTCGTTGCCCGTCCTTATTGTCCACGCCCTGAGATTGATTACAATCCTGGCCATCCCATCCCATTCCATCCAAATAAATAGAGAGGAAGAAACACGGGCGTTTTGAGAGGGGAATTCCGCGTCGCACGTAATAGGCCGTCGGGGGTACGTAGTAGTAAGGGGGGTCTTTCTCAGCATCAGTAGCGATATCGGTCGTCGCCGTCTCCGTAGCGTGCGCTGCGTCTACTACGGCTAGATCGTCTATCGTCGTCGTACACGTAGTCATGATCGTCGTCATGAGCACCGTGCAACCGGCCCCTGCCGTTCCTGTGGTCCAGGTCCCCTGGCCGTCCGGAGTCGTAGTGCGGGAGGTCCTCCTCGCGGCCGTGGCGACCCTCCCAGGCGAGCTGGCGGTTGCGGCCGCGGTCGCGAGAGTCCTCGACCTTGTTGGCGATGGCGTTTGCGCCGAGGCCGCCCGCGACGGCCCCAAGGATCGTAGATACCACGCGCGGCGCTGCCTCGTTGCTGGTCTTGTGCCGGTGCTTGAAGGCGGCCTCGGAGGCCTTGTTGGCGACGATGCCGCCGACGACGGCGCCTAGGAGACCCACGCCGATGCCCGCGGGCGTGTTGGAGAAGTTGTCCCGGACGACGCTGCGGGCGCGGCCGAGGGTGTCGGTGGTGGTGCCGCGAGAACCGGCGCGGGAGAGACTGCGGTCGTGATAGGACCGGGACGAGGAGCGCGACCGGGAGCGCGAGGGCGATCGCGGGCGACGGACGACGGCGGACGACAGCGGCGGGACGGACCGGGGGCGGGAGTCCCTGGGCGTCGAGAGCATGCCGAGCGTGGAGTCGCTGTCGTTGTAGTAGGACTCGTTGAGGCCGCGAGGAGGTTGCTGCTGCTGCTGCGGCGGCGGCGGAACTTGCAGAACTTGAGGAACTTGCTGCTGCAGCTGCCGGTCCTGGCCAAAGCCCCTCATGGTGCTTCTGCCGCCGCCGACGCCGCCGCCGGAGTGGTACTCGGGGGAGGAATCACGGTTGTGTCGCGAGCGACGGTTGTCGTCGTCGACCGAGTATCTGGACATGGCGCTGGCTGGCTGGTTTGGCTCTCAGAAGCAGTCCCTGGGAGAAGCAGTCCCTGGGAGAAGCAGATGGCGGCTTATCAACGAAGGATGCTGGGGCTGGGTGAGTGGGTGACTCGGGTCAGCCCTACGATGCTGATGAGGTGGAAGCGGGCAGCTGACCTCACCACGAGACGAGGGCTGGTGCCGCTGCTGCTGCCGCCGCCGCTGCGGCAGATGGGGGCGGAGCCGCATGGATGCACCAGCGGTCTTGAGAGCTGGTGATGTCATTGGACTCCCGAGCCCAAGATTGCATTGCGGCTCTGGTGAGGCGGCGCTGGCTCTGGGCCTTGTGGTTTGCCTGGCGAGGTTTTGCTGCAGTCGGCCATGGCTTGCGCGCCACCCCGACCACGGTCGAGTTCCGCTTTTTCGCAACGCGGCTCATCAAGCAGCCGACCAAGCAGCCAGCCTGGCAATTCTGCTGGCTTCCGATGACCTTCCCGCCGGTGTGCGAGTTGTCAACGGCCAGATACACGGAGATCAGACACCTGGGGTTCGAAGTACAAAGCACTTGCCCCGCAGCCGCGCGAGCAACCGCCCGGGCCGGGTCGCATTCCGATCATGTTTGGGAACCCGCTATGGGTCCAGTGACACGCTGTCAAACGCCCGCTTCACCAACCAGGCCCAGTGGACATGTTGGACATGCTGCCGCGGGACGAGCGACGCGGCCTCTCTCGTCCGCCGCGGTGCAACGGCTGCAGACAGCTGGGACTGGTAAGACATGCGCGATGGGTGCGGGGACATGACGCTACGCTCGCTTCCGCGGGCTCCGGATGAGCTCGGCTTTGACTCGAGTCTCGACAGCGTCGGCCACACGGTTGCATCTTCACCGTCGTTTACGACCATGAGTGCCTCAGCACCGCTCGAGTCGGGCATTGCGTGTTGGACCGAGGAGCACCACGGCGGCCATGGCCTGGATGACGGATTCGACAGCCACGCCGCCGAGTCTGAGCGTCTGCTCCGGAGCCCGGACGGCGACGGCGGTCACGACCATGACCGTGGCGGCGGCGAGGCCGACGAGGAGCGTGAGAGCTGGAACTCGCCGCGCATCAACAAGCATCGGTATATTTCCGTCAACCTGTCTCTGTTCATCATGGGCATGCACGACGGCTGTATAGGCGTGAGTAGGATGCATCCCAAGGCGGCATCACGTACCGTTGCTGACTGGCCTCATGGACAGGCCCTGTTGCCATATGTATGTCGGGACAGGCCGCTCCGCTCACAGGCCAACCACGCCCAGAGACACCTATTACTGACTGACGCATCGGCCGTCAACAGATCGAACGATACTACGACGTCGACCACGCGGCCGTGTCCACCATCTTCCTCGTCCCCTTCCTCGGCTACCTTACCGCCGCCCTGTCCAACAACTGGATTCACCACCGCGTCGGCCAGCGCGGAATCGCCTTTCTGGGCCCCTTCTTTCGTCTGGCCGGTTACGTGCCCATGGCCCTACACCCGCCCTTTGCCGTCCTGCCCGCGCTGCTCGCCTTGACCGGCTTCGGCAACGGCATCGAGGACAGCGCGTACAACGCCTGGGTCGGCAACATGCACCCGACCAACGAGCTGCTCGGCATCATCCACGGCTCCTTTGGGCTGGGCGGCACCATCGCGCCGCTCGTCGTGTCCATCATGGTGGCCAAGCTGGGGCTCGAGTGGTACATCTTCTTCTACGTGCTCATCACCGTCGTCTGCGTCGAGCTCGCCTACGGGCTGTGGGCGTTCTGGGGGGCCACGGGGGTCGCCTATCGCGAGAAGCTGCGGCGCGGCGGCGGCGGCGGCGGCGGCGGCGAGGGCGTCAAGACGCGCACCGTCCTCGCGGAGCCCGTCACCTGGCTCTTGGCCATCTTCCTGCTGGCCTACGCCGGCGCCGAGGTCAGCCTGGGTGGCTGGATCCCGACCTTCATGATGGAGCTGCGGCGCGCGAGCCCGTTCCTCGCCGGCGTCACGGCGACACTCTTCTGGCTGGGGCTGAGCCTCGGGCGCATCGTTCTGGGCTTCGTCACTGGCCGCATCGGTGAGAAGCTGGCCATCACGGGCTACCTGCTGCTGTGCGTCGCGCTCGAGCTGCTGTTCTGGCTGGTGCCCGCCACCATCGGCGCCATGTCCTTCGTTACCCTGCTGGGCTTCTTCCTCGGGCCGCTGTTCCCGGCCGCCATCGTCGTGGCCACGAAGCTACTGCCGCGCGAGTACCACATCAGCGCCATTGGCTTTGCGGCGGCGATTGGCGGCGGCGGCGCGGCGGTGCTGCCCTTTGCGGTAGGCGCCCTCGCCGAGGGCCACGGCGTCGGGGTGCTGCAGCCGGTGATCCTGGCGGCACTCGTCTTCCTCATCGTCGTCTGGCTGGCGCTGCCGGGGGGGGATCGGAGGAGGGCGGCCAAGGCAGTCTGATGAGCAGGCTTTGGTCGTGGCTTATTACAGCGCGGCTTGCTGGGCTTTTGATGCCGTGGGCCCTTCAGGCGGGTTAGATACAGAATTTGGGAGCTGCGAAACGATTCAACGACGGTAAATGAATATGATTGATGAAAAATGCGAGCCCGGCATGTTTGGTGGTTGTCACTTGGAGTCGTACTATCTTATCGGCGGGGCATGCCATGGTCGGCAAGCAAAAGTGACCGCACACCTCGCGGGACAAACCAGGTCCCGACTCTCGTCTACACTTCACCTTTACCTACACGACGAAAGCCCATCTGGCCTCGATACAATCGCAACACTGGGGTGTGCTCCCGCCCCCGGCACGACCGTCGCCCACCGCCACGATGCCGTCTTCGAAGCAGCACCCGTCGTCCTCCCCGAGCACCACCGCCACCATCCTGGCCCTCGCTCCCCTGCAGCCCGACCTCCACGAACGCGCCTGGGTCTCCGTACCGCACCCTACCCTCCCCCTCCTCGCGACCGCGCACTGCAAGGGCGCAACCGTCTTCTCCCTCGCCACCCTGTCCGCCCACAGCGCTCTCACTGGGGGCCACACCCGCTCCGTCCGCTCCGTCGCCTGGAGGCCCGGCCTGGCGCCGCACAAGCTGTGCCTCGTGACGGCGAGCTTCGACTCAACGGCCGGTCTATGGCGCTGGGACGGTGACGCCGCGGGGGGCGTTGAACTGGAGCGGGAGATCACGGCTGCCAGAGCGGCGAGAGGCAGCGACGGTGATGATAGCGACGGTGACAGTGCCGGCGGCGGCGACAGGGACTGGGAGTTTACGCTGGTGCTCGAGGGCCACGAGTCGGAGATCAAGTCGTGTGCCTTCTCCCCCTCGGGCGCCTACCTCGCCACCTCGTCGCGCGACAAGTCCGTCTGGATCTGGGACGAGTACGGCACCACCACCACCGGCGGGGGCGGCGGCGGCGGTGACCAAGACGAAGACGAGTGGGAGACGCTCGCCATCCTCAATGAGCACGAGGGCGACGTTAAGGCCGTGGCCTGGTGCCCCGACGTGCCCGGGCGCAATGCCCGCCGCCGCTTCAGCGCCGATGTGCTCGCCAGCGCGAGCTACGACAACACGGTGCGCGTGTGGCGCGAGGATTCCGATGGCGAGTGGGTGTGCGTCGCCGTGCTCGAGGGTCACGCCGGCACCGTCTGGGGCGTGCAGTGGGAGCCGCAGCCGGACAACGACCGCTTCCCGCGGCTGCTGACCTTTTCAGCGGATGCGACGGTGCGCGTCTGGACGCTCAAGGACGACGACGACGGCAACGGCGACGGCACCGCCCCGAGGAGCGCGCTCGGCGGCATCCCCAACACGATGAGGCGGTCGCTGCGCGAGGAGTGGACCTGCACCGCCGTGCTGCCCAAGGCACACGACCGGGACATCTACGCCGCGGCCTGGAGCGGCGCGTCGGGCCTCGTGGCCAGCACGGGCAGCGACGGCATCATCGCGCTGTACAGGGAGCTCGAGCCGCCGCTGCAATCGTCGACGGCGGCGGGCACAAACGGCGACCCCCCCGTGACCAACGGACACGCCGAGTCGCCGGCCGCGTCGTGGGAGCTTCTCGCCAGCGTGCCCAACGCCCACGGGCCCTACGAGGTCAACCACATCACCTGGTGCCGGCGCTACGACGCGGGCTCTACGCGCAGGGGCGAGGAGGAGATGCTGATATCGACGGGAGACGACGGAGTGGTCCGCCCCTGGGAGGTCAAGTTGGCAAGCTGAAAAGCACCTCATTCAAACGTAATAAATGCAATAATGAACCTTGCAAACGACGTGTCATTGACGCATCAAAGTCGTCCCCCAGTTAAAAGAGAAAATTCAACCCTTTTTCACAGAAACCCCGATATGCCTTGCCGTACCAAAACCACGCTATGGGAACAAGGTACATCAGATACGAATTGTCCTCGAGGGGGGTTATGATACAGCGTACTACACAAGCAGCCTCCCTCGTCCCCAGTCCGCTCCCCTCTCCAACCGCCATCTAGTTATAGTCTTCCTATTCAACCCCATGCCAACGTCGTCTTTCTGCATGTCCCTCTACCGCAAGGCCTCGTCCTGTCTACTCGCCCTTGAGCTTGTCCTGCTTGACGGTGAAGGCCATCTCCAGCAACTCCTGCTCCTCCTTGCTATGCACAGACTTCATGCCCGTCGCCACCGACGCGCTGGGGTTGCGGCCCGCGTACATGACGTGCTTGTGGTCGTGGTACTTGGTCTGGTTCAGCAGCGTCTCGATGCGCGGCTGCGTGAAGCTCCAGGCGCCGGCGTTGAGGGGCTCCTCCTGCGCCCAGACGATGGTCTTGGCGTTGGGGTACATGTCCAGGTTCTCCTTGAGCTGCTGCCAGGGGAACGGGTTCAGCTGCTCGATGCGCGTCAGGGCCACGTTGTCGATCTTCTTGTCCGCGCGGTACTTGTGCAGGCTGGTCCAAACCTGGCCGGTGCAGAGAATGACCCGCTCAACCTCCTCGGGCGACTTGATGGCGCCCGTCTGGTGCTCGGGGTCGGGGATGATCCACTGGAAGCCAGCGTCCTCGCCAGTGAATTCCTCAATGTCGGAACGGGCGAGAGGGTGGCGGAGCAGCGATTTTGAGAAGAAGATGATGAGCGCTAGAGATACTGTCAGCACACCACGTTTTCTTGGTCCGTGACCGCTGCGACTTACGCTTTCGGAACTGTCGGTGCATCTGCCGGCGCAGTGCGTGGAACAGGTTGGCGGGAGTCGTCATGTAGGCAATCTGCATGTTGCAATCCTGGTGCTGCCGGGCAAGCTTCTCCTCCGACGGGAAGATGCGCGGGTCCTCGTTGCACAGCTGCAGGTAACGCTCAAGACGACCAGACGAGTGCTCCGGGCCCTGGCCATCGTATCCGTGGGGAAGGGACATTACGAGACCCGTTCGCTGCATCCACTTGACCTCGCCCGACGCGATAAACTGGTCAATGATGCACTGCGCGTTGTTGGCAAAGTCGCCAAACTGGGCCTCCCACATGACAAGGGCGTTGGGGGACGACAGAGAGTAGCCGTATTCGAATCCAAGAGCGCCAAACTCGCTCAGGGATGAGTTGGAGATGACAAACTTGCCCTGGTCCTTGCTGATGTGCTGGAGAGGCGTGTACGTCTCCTCGGTCTCCTGGTCGTGGAAGAGGGCGTGGCGCTGCGAGAAGGTGCCACGCTCAACGTCCTGGCCAGAGACACGGACGTGGTAGCCCTCGGTGACCAGAGTGCCAAAGGCCAGAGCCTCGGCTGTGGGGAAGTCAATGTTCTTGCCCTCGACGACAGACTTGGTGCGGTTGGTAAGGATACGCTTCAGGTTGCGGTGGATGTGGAACCCCTCAGGGGCGGATCCGATGACCTCGCCAATATGCTCCAGAGTCTTGTAGTCGACGCTGGTGGCGTGGTGAGGGAGAACCTCGGTCGCAAGCTCCTTGGGAGACTTGAAGCCGTTCCAGGCGGATGTGGTCCACTCCTTGGATGTCGGCTGGTAGTCCTTGGACTTGTTGAAGCTCTCCTCCAGCATGCCCCAGACCCACTGCTTGTGCTCCTCGATGTCCTCCTTGGTAAAGGTGCCGTCCTGGAGCAGCTTGTTGACGTAGACGTCGATCTGAGGCTCCTTGGAGTTGATTCGCTTGTACATGAGGGGTTGGGTGAAGGAGGGCTGGTCGGTTTCGTTGTGGCCGTGCCTGCGGTAGCAGATCAGGTCAATGACAACGTCGTGCTGGAACTCAGCGCGCCAGTCAGCGGCCAGCTGGCAGACGAAGTTGACGGCCTCGACATCGTCGGCGTTGACGTGGAAGACGGGCGCATCAATGGCCTTGGCAATATCCGTGCAGTAGGCGGTCGAGCGGGCGAAACGGGGATCCGTGGTGAAGCCAATCTGGTTGTTCACAACAAGGTGGATGGTGCCACCGGTGGAAAAGGCCGGCAGGGAGTGGAATCCCAGGCATTCGTAGACGATTCCCTGGGCGGCAAAGGCGGCATCGCCGTGCAGCAGCACGCTCATGGCGGTCCTGTGGGCCTTTTCATCGTTGTTGTAGTGCTGGATGGCGCGGGTCTTGCCCAGCACGACTGGGTCTTCAGCCTCCAAGTGAGACGGGTTGGCGACGAGGGAGAGCTGGACGCGCTTGCCAGATGGCGTGGGACGCTCAAAGTTCATGCCCAAGTGGTACTTGACGTCGCCGGAACCCTCATCCTCAGCGCCGCCAGTGCCGGCAAACTCGGAGAAGATGGATTCGTTGGGCTTTCGCACGACGTTGGAGAGGACGTTGAGTCTGCCTCGGTGAGGCATGCCAATGACGATGTCCTTGACGCCGTAGTCGACACTACGGTCGATGAGAGCCTTCATGCCGGGAACCAGCGTCTCGCAGCCCTCGAGTCCAAATCGCTTGTCGTTGGGGTATTTCGTGGCCGAGAAGGACTCGAAACTAGAGCTCCAGATGAGTCGGTCGAGGATGCGGCGCTTCTCGTCGATAGAGTACTTGAAGGGTTGGGGCACCTCGAGGCGCTCGCGCAGCCAGTCGCACTTTTCGCGATCGGGGATGTGGATGAACTCGACGCCGTACGCACCGGCGTAGATCTTCTCGCAGGCGGCGATGATCTCGCGGAGCGTCATCTTCTCGCGGCCATCCTTCTTGAATCGGGGCAGGATGCCGGGGCCGAGGGTGTATTCGCTGTCGAGGTCCTTTTCGGAGAAGCCGTAGTGCTCAAGGGTCAGCTCCTTGGGCTTGACGTTACCAAAGCCCGCGGCGGTGTTGCGGATGCCCAGAGGGTCGATGTTGGCCTTGTGGTGGCCGCGGGCCTGGTACGCGCGCACCAGCAGCTGGACCTTGAGATGGTTGGTGACGTCGGAGCCGTCCTCGAGGGCTAGGCCGCCGCCCAGACGAGGCACGCCGCCCGTCATGCCGGGCACCAGGTTGGGAGGCGGCTGGAAGGCCTGGGAGATGGGCATGTCGCCGCTCTCCATGTTCTTGAAGTAGACCTGCCACGAGATGTGGACGCTCTTGGGGTCCTCTTTCCACTGCATGTACATCTCGTCGATGTAGTTGGCAGTGCTTCCCGAGAGGAAGTTGTCGCTGGGATCGGGGGGCGAGTGCGTGGCGCTGGTCGCGTAGGCGCGCGCAGCGCCGACGACCAGGGGCGTGCGGGAGGCGGCGAGCTTCCATGACGAGGTGGGCGCCGAGGCGGTCGAGATGGCGCATTTCGAGGACGAGGACGAGCAGCGCGCGCGTCGGAGCAGCTGGGAGCTGGCTCTGCAGAGCGAATTCCGCAACATGGCGAGGTCAAGCTGGCGAGTGCAGCCGACGGGGGCTTTTAGGAGGAGCAGAGAGCAGGAGGATAGAGGTGCGGTCAGAGCTCAAGCAGACGACTCATGCCCAGCCTCGAGATCGCAGAGGTGGCAAAAGAGCGGCGGAGGACGTCAGGTCTGGCCGAGGGCGTCTGCAGGAGCAGATGACTCGAGGCCGTGGTGCAGGAGAACGAGGTGTTAATGCTCGAGGCGGACTCGCCGCCAGCCGAAGCCACGAACGGCAAATCCTGTTCCGCCCGTACCGACAGCGCTGGAGCCAGAGGCCACGCAGCCGCTTCATCGCGCTGTAGCGCCCCGGCCGGGGAACAGGAATTGCCGACGCCACAGCCGCACCAGCCCCAATCCGATGTCGCACGGTGCCTGTCCATGTATCGCGTGGCCGCTGCATCGCCGCGTCCTCGGTCGCTCACGCTCGAATTCATCGCCAACGCTGCGCCTGTCGCTCACGAGCCAGCCGTTCGAACCGGCTGCATCCAGCGGCGCATCTCCACGGGGCCGCTGCGGACGTCGGACCACCCACCACCGCCGCCGTCCTGCAACACCGATGACATATTGAGGAAGCCTGCAGTCCTCGAGCGCGTGTGCGGTCCAGCGGAGGGTGAGGGACGGGGATGAGCGCTGCGCGTGCGCCGGAGTGAGCGAGGGCAGAGAGAAGAAGGGACATCGCCGCCGTCATCATGGCCATTCCCGTCGCGCGCACTCTCTTCAAGAAGAAGGATGGCGTCCTCACCCTGACGAGCGACCACCAATCCGTCACCTGGACGCCAAACACAGGCGGTCCGCCGACGATTTCACTGCCAGTCGCCAGCATCACCAGTACGCTCGCCGATGCCCTCTGCTCTGCCCGTTGAACCCGTGTTCTGACTCTGGTGCTGCCAGACCTTCAGCAGACGCCCGACAGCTCTCCCAAGGTGATGCTCAAGATCTTTGAAAAGGCAGACAGCGGGGCAGACCCCGTCACCTATCTCTTCCACTTCAACACGCCAGAGGCCAAGGTCGAGGCCAAGGCCGTCAAGGATGTTCTCTCCAAGCTGTTAGCTGACCTCCGCGCGAATGATGCCAGCATACCCAGGCCCACGGCTGGGACACTCTCTGCGGCTGGCTCGTCGACGCCCGTCGCCGCCGCCGGCAGTGCGTCCGCCTCCATGGCCTTTGCCAGTGCCGTCAACTCACAGCCATCGTCGACGCGCTGGTTCGACGACGGCCAGCTGAAGGCTGATATTGAAGTGCAGCAGTCCCTTATGAAAAAGGACAAGAACCTTCATCAGACCTACGTCGAAGCCATCTCGACAAAGCCAGAATCCATATCAGGCGCGGCATTCAACTCTCAGTTCTGGTCCACGCGCATCAACCTATTGCGTTCACACGCCATCGAGATCAACCAGAAGCGGGGCGCCTACAATGTGCTCTCCACCGTGAAACCGCGGACCGTCGACGGCGAACTGAAGCTCAACATCAGCGTCGAGCAAGTGCAGATGATATTCGCCCAGCACCCCCTGGTGAAGCGCATATACAACGAGAACGTGCCCAAACTCTCCGAGGCCGAGTTCTGGTCCCGCTTCTTCCTCAGCAGGCTTTCCAAGAAACTCAGGGGTGAGCGCGTGACGGACAACGACCGTCAGGATCCGCTCTTCGACAAGTATGACGTGTGCTGGAACATGCAGAGCTTCCAGAGCAAGATCACGGCACATACTGTGCCGCACATAATCGACTTGGAGGCCAATGAGGAGAACCAGGGCGGCTTCAGGAGCGGCAATGCCAAGGACGTGGAGATGCGGCCGAGGGCCAACATCCCCATCGTCAGGACGCTTAACAGCCTTAGCGAGAAGATCATGGCCAACGTCGCCCCCTCGGACGCGAATGTCGATGGTGGACATGGGCCGTACGACACGCACAACGAGCTGGCTCTGCGTGACCTGAGGGGCGACGCCGAAGAGCACCGCATCATGCTCAACGTCAAGGAGCAGAACAGGTTCTTCTCCAAGCGCGAATCAGAGCCATCCGCCAATGCGCGGGTTTTTTCACAGCAGAACCCGGCGGAGGTGCTCTCCAAGCTAAGTCGTGCGCTCCGGAGCTTCGAGGCTGCCGGCGCCGACAGGACAGGTCTCCAAGCGGCAATCGAATTCGACGACGAGAGCGACAGCGACGACGACGAGCAGAAGCGCTCCCGCGTCGGCTCCCGCGCAGCCATAAAGGCCGCGGAGAAGGAGGTCATGGACGGCGTCCTCCAGCAGCGGTCGCAAAAGTACGGCCACGCGAGCGACCCTACCTCTCCCATGGGCATCCCGCCGCACATTGCCGCTAAGTGCGCCATAACGCACGCCACGAGCATCGAGTTCTTGCACCAGTTCTGGAACGCCTTCCTCTCGGGCGAGCCGGACCGCGCCGCCGATCTGCAGTACCTGGGAGAGTCGCTCGGGCGCTCCGCCGCGCGAGTCGCTGCCGTCGCCGACGAGGCCGAAGTCGAGCGCGAGGCCATCATCCGCCGGCGCAAGCAGGAGATACGCGACCACTTCGACCGCACGGGCAAGCGCATCCGCTGGAAGGCCGAAATGGTGGGCGGCGGGCGCGACGCCGTCGTCAAGATGATGCAGCCCATGCTGGACGCGCTGGCCAAGGCTCAGGGGGCCTACCGCCAGGCGCTGGCGGCCGAGGGCATTCAGATTTCGACGGAGTGGGGATGAAGCAAGGGTGCCGTTGGCTACCGCGCACAGCTTGGGTTTGTGTAACCACGATGCTTGAAAAGCACCCAAGGGGATGAAATCCAACGTCCATGGGAGAGAGCCGGATAGTCTGGATCCAGGTATCGTCTTTTTGCTCATCTTGTACAGTCAGTAGAAATACAAAAATATTACAGGCATCTCGTCCGTAATGCACCGCAACTCGTACGTTGCTCGGATATGTATCATGCAAAACATCGTGTACCGACACGGCGCCATCCTCGCGACAACACGGCGCCGCATATATCCCCTTGGTCTATCCCAGCAGCCATGCCGATACGGATACAGGCAAGCCTCACGGCCCGCTACCACCCGGACGAATCCTCGCCTCCTCCGCCGCCGCATACTGCTTATCATCCAGGACGCCAAACCCCATGGCCTTCTTCTTCGCCCCCTTCTTGCGGTTGCCGTACTCCTCGTCAAACTTGCGGATCATCTTGAGCGACACCATGTCCTCGCTGATGCTGGCGGGGATCTGCCGCAGGGCACGTTCAAAATGGTCCCTGCGCAGGACGCGGCGCTCGGGGTACCGGAAGGCCTCGGGTCCGGTGTGCTTGGTCGCAGCCTCGTTCTCCTCCTCCACGGCGGCCATGGCGGCGGCGACGCAAACGTTCTTGAGGTCCGAGCCGGAGTAGTGCGGCGTCCGGGCTGCGTAGTCATCTAGCGAGACGGAGTCGTCGAGGGTCTCTCCCTTGAGCAGCAGCCGCAAGATGGTGGCGCGGTCGCCCTTGAGCGGCAGATCGACGAGGATCTTGCGAGGCAGTCTTCGCAAGACCGCGTCGTCCAGGTCAAACGGGCGGTTTGTGGCGACCATGATGAAGGCGTTGGTCTCCTCCATGCCGTCCCACTCCTTGAGAAACTGGTTTATGTGCTCGCGATGAGAAGGGCGGTTGCTGAACATGCTGCGGTTCGCAAGCAGCGAGTCCGCCTCGTCGATGAAGACGACGCACGGCGAGAGGCGCTTCGCCAATGTGAAGACGGCACGAATCAACTTCTCGCTCTCGCCAACCCACTTGTCGTTGATGGTGGCGCCGCTGATTTCGAGCATGTTGGCGCCGCTCTCCTTGGCGACGGCTTTCGCGAGCATCGTCTTGCCTGTTCCCGGAGGGCCGTACAGAAGACAGCCCGGAATTTTGTCTTGGGCCAGCACACCGTACGCAAAGGCATCAGGCCGCACAAGGGCCAGTGAAGTAAGCAGCTTGAGCGCAGATATTGTCTCTGCTGGCGCGTGGACATCGGCAAATGTCGTCCGCAGGTTCTCGCGATGGATTTGACCCGCAGAGATTCGCTTCTCGTACTCGTTCAGCTTCATGGGCACTCTCGTCTCTGCCTTGGTCTCCTCTGCAGTCTTGTTGGGGGCTTCCCCGGACTGGTCCTTGTATTCAGGGCGCTCCTCGTCGAGGAATGGCTGCCCCGGCTTCTGCCGTAATGGACCCATCGTGAATCGTTCCAAGAAGCCCGCTGAGCCACAGCCCTCATGCTTGCTCTCAAGCGCTCTAAAGGCACAGGCCAGGTGGTATATCTCAGGGGCGGGGAGTACCAAGTCTCGCAGGGCCGAAAACCGGGGGTTCGCCGACAGTAGATATGTTCTCACGCTGTCGCTTGACGGGTCGAGAAGTCGCTGTGCCGACCCCGGATCCATTGCCCTGAGCATCCTGTTGATGTTGTGCAAGTTCTCGACAAAGTAGTCTGCCTTTTGCAGGCTGAACGGGGACCGCCGGCGACCTTTGGCGGTATGCCTGTCCGCCCGTTCGGGCTGAACGTGGCGGGTAATGACTAAATCGCCAGCGGCAAGGTCGCGTATCGCGTTTTGATATTCCTCGGACGGCTGCTCGCACGACGAGGTCCCAAGGATGGCAATCTTCGCCCCTTGCTGCCACGCAGCATCAACCAGCGCTCTCAGCTTGCTAAGGAGCAACGACCCCTCTAGAGTCATGCTTAGTTCCACCAGGTCGTGAACGTGAATCAGCACCGGGCGGAACTGAGGTGATTGCGCCTTGAGATGAGCGGAGCGGATAATGTGATCCAAGATCTTGTCAATCTTTAGATTCTCCCATTTGCTGAAACAATCGTAACCGCCTTGCTTGATCTTCTGCAACTCGTCTTCCAGCGTTCCAGAGACAGTCTGGAGGCCCATGAATCCGCCTTCGACGTCTTGGTCCTCGTCGTTGGTATGCCGCCCCGCAAACTCGTTGTCTAGGGTGAGTTTACCGCTCAACTCGGCAGCGCGGAATCCCATCATGGACAACGCACCACGAGAGTACGCCCAGTTCTGGCCAAGATAGTCTCCGACCAAGACCGACAGGTCATACGCGTCCAATCGCACCAAGTCTGCTTGGTTCCAAAAGGCAACGTGCTCTCCAACAGCCTCCGACACCGCCGTGCCGCCGTAGCCAGACAGCGAGAGGACGGTTATCGGCCGTTTGCTTGTCTTTGGATCGAAGTTCGGCGGCGGCCGCGAGAGCAAATCACGGTCGAGGGCCTTCTGAATGGCTAGCAGTGTATGGACAGGAAGGTCGGCGACGGCGTGCGGGAGAGGATAGTCGAGGCGCTCGGCGTGCTTGAGTTGGTCGTCGAGAGACATGGCGAGGGACAGGAACTGGTCGCGGAACTTGTGGGTGCGCTGGTCGAGGTCTTTGTAAATGTGCCACCACCAAAAGGGCCGTATCTTGTATGTATACTCGGCCTGCCGCGCAGGGTACAGTGCGTCGGCAAGGTGCCAGGCCGAGTCGAGGATCATATCCCAGAGGCGCACCACCCTTTCGATTGGCTCTGGAGAATTCCACCTGACGTCGCTACCGTCCGTGCGGGAGCGCATAAAGTCCATGGCGAGCTCACAGTCTCTCAGCAAGAGGTCGCTGAGGGCAGTCTCGAAGTAGGACTCGAGGGTCTGGTGCATCTGTTGAGACCCGGGGCCTTGGTCAACGAAGAGCCGTGACACCTTGTCGTGCTTTGCATCCTCGGCGAGCGCAATCGGCAGCCGCGGCTGCGTCCCGGGGCTGTAGACGAACACATTGCTATCGAGAAAGCTGGTCGGGAGGTTGACCGGAGGCAGCGCCGAGGCGACCCGTCTGCGCGTGTTACGAGACCTCGCGAGCCCGGCTGCAGGGCTCCTCGTCCGGCCACCAGACGTCTCGGTCCCCGCCTGCGGCTCCGGATCATCTTCGTGCACCGTCACGGAGTCGTCCACTGGTTTGCCCCCGGTGCCGTGGGCATTACGACGGCCGGGTGGTGCGTGGAACGAGCGACATGCGGCGGCTGCGGCTGCTGCTCCTCGCGGGACTCTTGCGGCCAGGGCAACCGTGGGGAACGCCCGGCAGGCTGCTGGAGCGTGCATCCGGGCGGTTTGGCGACGGCGCCGGCGCAAGGGCTGCGTTGGGGGTCTGGATTCGATCGAGCTGGCGGGCTTGATGGGTTGCAGGATCTCTCGCTCGTCGATACTGATATCGGCGCCCCAGCTGTCACTTTTTCGGCCCGCACCCAACCCAGGCTTACGTGATCGAACGGCGCGGAGTGAAAGGGCGGCTCTTGTCACGTGGCTTCCCATATGGGTGGCAGGTCGTACTTGTCGTACTTCGTATCCAGGCGCGCGTATCAACAGACGTATTCGTATTCCGTGCGCACGTGCCCTGCCACGCAGACGAAGCTGAGCGAGCCTGGATAGTTGCCAATGGCCTCGTCAACGACTCGCTGGGCCGTTTTTGGCCGTTTGCGTTTGCCATGGAGGGCCGCGAGTTCGCTGCCCAGCTTGGGTCTCCATCTCAACCGAGTCACGTAGGGAGGGTATCGACAAGCTTGGATGGCGCCTCGCAGGTCAGTTATTATTCATCATTGGGCCAGGCTGAAGCCGTCAGAGCGCCCCCTACCCGTTCCCGCAGTCACATCCGCCGACTCATCCGCCTACAAGCACACCTTTTTGAAGCCCAACCACGTCTCAATCCGAGTTCGCGTCATGCTCCTGCGACGGCGTACAAGCAGTACCACCAGTTGTCGATAGCCGCCAAGAGCAAAGTTGTGACCTCATGGCCGGCGTCGGCGGCCGCGCGTTTCCCTTCCGCGTGCCCGACGAACCACCGAGGGAGAAGATGTACCACCCCAAGCGGCCTCACAAAAAGTCACGCAGTGGATGCCGGAATTGCAAGATACGCAAGATAAAGTGCGATGAGGCGAAGCCCGAATGTCGGACCTGCAGGATACGCGGTGAAGACTGCCTCTACCTCAACGCAAAGCTTCCCGGCGAGAGACGGGCATCGGCCTCCGCCTCAGCGTCGGCTTCAACTTCTTCTCCTCGCGCGTTGTCGTCACGAGATGGCTCGCCCGCCGCCCTCTCCGCCTCTTCCTCCGCGTCCGCTCGTGGATCCACGTCTCCTACCTACGCCTACGCCCTCGTCGTCTCACGTTCGGCACCGCCAGTCCTGGTCGAGCCGAGCTTCCGCCCAGGCGGCATCGACAAGACCGACATGAAGCTCCTCTGGTTCTTCACTGTCAACACTTGCTCCTCGTTTTCCCTCGATGACGGCAGGATGATACCAGCCGAGGAGGTCATGAGGAGCATCGTGGTGAAGCACGCCTTCGAGACTCCCTTCTTGATGCACTCGCTGTTCGCGTTGGCTAGTCTCCATCGGCAAACCCTGCAGTTGGGCTTTGATCGGTGTCGAGCACTGGAGCACAGAGATGCAGCATTTACGGGTTATCAATGGGCCGTTGAACACCCTACTCCCCAAGTCTACCCGGCATTATTGGCCCACTCCCTCCTCCTCACGGCTATCACCGCCCAGAACTTCAGGGAGCCCGACAGCGGCAAGCTCTACATAATCAACTGGATGCTCATCTGGAGAGGCATCGGCGTCATTTTCGAGAGGACGGAGATGCCCAAGGACAACATGGCCGCCATGGCTTCCAGCGGCTTGCAGGCTCTCTTCCACAGGCCCATGATTGATCTCACAGATGCGGCCGCACATATCCCCGGCAACCTCCGGTTGATGGTTGACATGATTCAGCACGATGAGGAAGACCACGTCGATAAGCCGACGTACTACAACGCCCTCGGGTACCTAGCTTCGCTGTACCAGAATCTTCGAAACGGCGGTTTTAGCGCCCTCATGAAGCTGCGCATCATCACTTGGTTCACCTTTCTGCCCCATCGCTTCGTCGAACTCGTTCGCGACAGGCGGCCCCGTGCTCTCATCATCATCGCCCACTACGCCGCCTTCCTCAAGCTCGTGGGCGAGGTCTGGTGGCTGCAGGGCGTTGGCGAGCGCTCACTACAGGACCTCTGCGAGCATGTCAACCACCCTATGTGGATTAATCTTCTCCATGTGCCCAAAGCAGCACTCGCCGCAGAGGATGACCTCGAGGTGGCCCGGATTCTAGTGCACGACAACACCTGGGTTCCCCCGGCGCCCCCTGCCTATGAGTGGGATGAGCAGCGAGAGTACAATGCGAGGGGACTGACCTGGGTCGATAGCGAAGGCAGGGAGGTCCGACTTGGGCAAAGCCTCGTGCACCCACAGTTGGGCAGTACGGATCCCACTTGGCACAACTTTAACAATGAATGATCTGCACCGAGATGCACGCCAGCGAGGCATCCCTCGCGTCATCTGCTTCAAGACGTCCCTCGAGCCGTTGTCATTGATGTAGAGCCACAACGTGACCACTTTTCTGTTGTGACCCGTCCTTTAGCACGTGATCGGGCCCTAGGTCCTGCTGAGGTTGGACGTGTCCAGGCCCACGAGGATGGGCTTGTAATCTCGATCTCCGCCATGTAGGGTAGCACTTAGACCGCAACTACGAGTGCTAGTTAGTAGTCAAGCCTCTACAAAGATGAGGTAGGTCGTGCAGTCGACCTCACACAAGCCACACGGGCGAGTAATTCAAGAACGAGGCAGCCACTGCTCGTAGCTTTACAAGGGGAATTTTGATTTCTTGGTACACAGCCCACAAAAGAGACTTAGTTGATGGAGCTTAAAGAAACCACCCCGGCTCCGACTCCCCTGGTCTATACACAGGCTCCTTCTCCTGACATTATGTAGCTAAGGTCGCCTAGTTCTTCTCCAGATCCGCAAGAATCTTCTCACCCTTCTCCTTGGCCGAAGCGAAGTCGCCAACCATGTAGAAGGCACCCTCGGGCAGGCTGTCACCCTCACCGCTCAGGATAGCCTTGAACGATGAGATGGTCTCCTTGAGGTCGACCAACTTGCCCTCGATGCCAGTGAAGACCTGGGCGACAGTGAAAGGCTGGCTCAGGAAACGCTGGATCTTACGGGCCCGCTCGACGGTGAGCTTGTCGGCCTCAGACAACTCGTCCATACCCAGAATGGCGATGATGTCCTGGAGACCCTTGTACTCCTGCAGGATCTGCTGGACACGGGTGGCGGTGTCGTAGTGGTCCTGGCCGACAACACGGGGATCCAGCATACGGGAGGTGGAGTCGAGAGGGTCGACGGCGGGGTAGATGCCCAACTCAGAAATACCTCGGGACAAGACGGTAGTGGCGTCCAAATGGGCGAAGGTGGTGGCAGGGGCAGGGTCGGTTAAATCGTCAGCAGGGACGTAGACGGCCTGGACGGAAGTGATGGAGCCCTTCTTGGTGGTGGTGATACGCTCCTGCATACCACCCATGTCGACGGCGAGGGTGGGCTGGTAACCGACGGCAGAGGGGATACGACCAAGCAGAGCAGACACCTCGGAACCGGCCTGAGTGAATCGGAAAATGTTGTCAATGAAGAGCAGCACTGCCCGGGGAATTAGCCACTGAAGGTTGCGCAATGAACGAACATAAAAACCACTCACCATCCTGGCCTTCCTGGTCACGGAAGTATTCGGCAACGGTCAGACCAGTAAGAGCGACACGGGCACGGGCACCGGGGGGCTCGTTCATCTGACCGAACACCAGGGCGACCTTGGACTCGCCATCGAGCTGAATGACGGAAGTCTCCTGCATTTCGTGGTACAGATCGTTACCCTCACGGGTACGCTCACCGACACCGGTGAAGACGGAGTAACCACCGTGGGCCTTGGCGATGTTGTTGATCAGCTCCTGAATGAAGACAGTCTTGCCGACACCGGCACCACCAAAGAGACCAATCTTTCCGCCACGAGCGTAGGGAGCGAGCAGATCGACGACCTTGATACCAGTGACCAGAATCTCGGCAGAGGTGGACTGCTCGATGAACTCGGGAGGCTCAGCGTGGATAGGCAGGAACTTGTCGGTCTTGATGGGGCCACGCTCGTCAATCGGGTCACCGGTGACATTCATGATGCGGCCCAGGGTGGCAGGGCCGACGGGAATGGTGATGGGGGCACCGGTGTCGGTGGCCTTGGCGCCTCGGACGAGACCCTCGGTACCTGTTATGAGGCGTCAGAGTTGGACCTGTGACTTTGGCTGGACACAATTGAGATGACATACCGTCCATGGCAATGCAGCGGACGACATTCTCACCGAGATGTTGCTGAACAAATTGTCAATGTCTGAATCCACGCCAGGTTCTTCGGACGTTACGTACCGAGACCTCGAGCACGAGCTTCTGGCCGTTGTTCTGCGTCTCGAGAGAGTTCAGGATAGCAGGCAGCTTGGCGGTATCGAACTTGACTGCACCAGTGTCAGTCGCGCATATGTGATGTCATGTTGTGGCCGATGTGCCTATCGCAAAGGGTTGACTGACCGTCGACAACGGCACCAATGACCTATTGGATGATTTCGTCAGAAAAATTGCCGCCCGTCCCGGTGGAAACAGAGGCCAGCTCACCTGGTGGATCTTGCCATCTCCAACGCTTGCGGAAGACGCATATCGGCTGTTGATGGGGAATCGGAGAATCGCAGGCTTGATGGCACGTCGCGTGGCCGTGGCGGCGAACGACGGCCGGACTGCCCTGGAGAAGGAGGAAATGCCGCTTGCGAGGAACCACGGTCAGATCAATCGGCCTCAATTGGCGCGCACGGCGCTCGGGGACGGCTAAAAAGTAGCTCGGGGGACCGGGACTCACCTCTTGAACATCTTGCCAGATGACAGAGAGCGATCAGATATGGGAGTGGAGAGAGGTTGGTTGAATCTGGGAGAATGTGCAGAGTGAGCAGTTTTGCTCGGGCAAGGACGACTCTGTCGGTTAGAGCTTTCTCACCAGTCACGTGAGGCGCTAATGTGAAATTAGGCACTGTGTGTTGCACAGTGCCGGCCTCGGGTTAGCAGGGTATCCTCGTCGGGGTTGCACTTCCACCTCACAACGCGACGGCGGGTTCGATGCATTGGCGGGCGATGGAGATGTGATTGAGCGACAATAGGAGCCAGTTGCTGGGCGATGATCCTCTCCGTCGGTTCTTTCTCCAGGAATTCGGTACATGACTCCCGGCCGCCTGCTGCCGGCAAGTACACAGTGTGCCCACGGCCGGCCCCTTACCCTCTCCGGCCAACCGGCGACGAAAGGGGAGGCGAAGCTTGCCCATCTGCAACGCGCTTCCGTCTTGTCGCGATCCACTCCAACCCAGCTAACGCCAAATGCCTCACTTCATCGTATGCTGCACCATTCCTGCAGAAGAGGCTCAAGGAACTATTGCTCTTACGTGCCTACTCGTAGTCTTGAACAAAGTGTTGCACCTTCATTTCCTCCTTTTCGATATGCATCGGACAGCAGAAATGAAATGCGACCATGTACTGCCGACGATGCCTTACATCATGGACACCCGCATTTGCCACCCACCAACCTCGATCCCACGTTACGCCTGCTGTTGGGACACGGAGTCTTCGAGAGCCAAAACCTGCTTGCTCGTCAGCCATATGCTCAACGGGGCGCATTCAAAACCAGATACTAACCAATGCCGAGCGACAAGGAATGTAGACGTGCGTCCAATTCTTCCGTCCATTCCACTCCATCGGAGTCGTGAAGAAGCGTGTGCTCTCATCAATTCTGTTGTACCCGCCAAAGTCCTTCGAATCGCTGTTCAGGACCACGCGATATGTTCCAGGAACCTCAATGCCGATGCGGTAGTCGCTGAAGCTCTCACTCACATTGAAGTTGAAGATGAAGACCAGGCCAGCTCTCTCGAAGACGATTATCTTGTCACCTTCATGCTTCAGCGAGATGTAGGCCTGTGGCGAGTGAAGCCACCCGTACTTGGCCTCGCAATTGTTCATCAAGCGATCGAAATTGTTCAAGAACTGGTAGCGGAGCAACTGATCATCGGTCAAGTTCAGCTGGCGGCGCGCATACCAGTACGAGTTGTTGTTTCCCTCCCGTGGGAAGTCGAGCCACTCGGGATGGCCGAATTCGTTGCCCTCAAAGTTCAGATAACCCTCTCCGCCCAAGGCGTGTGTGAGAAGGCGAATCATCTTGTGGAGGGACATGCCCCGGTCGATGACGCCGGTGAGCGGTGACAACACCGACATGTTTGTGTACATTTCCGCATCGCAGAGATGCATCATCAGCGTCTTGTCGCCGACGAGTCTGTCATCGGTTAGCTCAAGCAACCTGCCGGGGGTGATGGTCAACTTACGCCTGATCGTGGCTTTCGCAATAGGCGATAGTCTTTTCACCATGACGTCGATTTGTCAAAGTAAAACAGATGTTTCCGATGTCCCACTCCTCGTCCTTCTGTTCCTTGAGAATCTTGATCCACATGTCCGGGATTGCCATGGCTAGGCGATAATCGAACCCGACGCCACCCAAGGACAGCGGCAGACAAAGAGCGGGCATTCCGGAGACATCCTCGGCGACCGTTATGACCTCTGGGTACAGCGAGCGCAACATTTCGTTCGCCACCATGAGGTAAACAACTGCTTCCTCATCGACATCTGCGCCAAAGTACTCGTGGTAACCACCGGAGAATCCACTGAAACAATTAGCCAGGGCACGGAGGGATAGGGATTGCGCGACTTACGTGCCCATGCCGTGGTGGAGGTACAGCATGCTGGTGACGCCATCGAAGCGGAAGCCGTCGAACTGATATTCGTCCATCCAGAATCGCAGGTTGCTCAAGAGGAATCGCATGACTTCATGGTGCCCATAATTGAACAATCTGCTGTCCCATTGATCGTGGCGGCCCCTGCCACCACCGTGGAAGTATTGGTGATCTGTGCCATCAAACTCGTTGAGCCCGTCCAAGACATTCTTCGAGGCATGGCTGTGGACGACATCAAGGAGAACAACGATGCCCATGCTGTGGGCGGTGTCGATGAGCTCCTTGAGGTCTTCGGGTGGGCCGTAGCGGCTGCTCGCTGCGAAGAAGCTGTTGACTTGGTACCCAAAGCTGGCGTAATAAGCATGTTCCATGATTGCCATCAGCTGAATAACATTGTATCCCAGATCCTTTATCCGAGGAAGCATGTTCTTGGTAAACTCTTTGTATGTCGCTACCCGCTGCTCGGGGCTTGAGATGCCGACATGCGCCTCATACACACGCGCGCTGGCTGGCTTCTTGGGACGCTGGTGCTGAAACTTGTACTTTTCTCCCGGTGGTGGGTTCCAAAATCGAGCCTCGTATGCTAGGGAGACGCTCAGATCCTGGGTTACATACTTCATCCACGCTGGAATACGGTCCACGCGCTCTCCATTTGGCAGGACGAGAGAGATCTTAAAGATGCGTCAGCGGGGCACATTATACGGCAATGCGAATCGCCAGTGCTGACCTTGAGACTGGAGTTGTGAAGTATCGCCGGCTGGCCATTGTTGGCTGGAAGGACGATCTCGAAGACTCCGAATGAGTCCTTCTGCATTGGGTGGGAGGTTTGGTTCCAACCGTCTAGAGAGCGTGTCAGAAGCTGTGACCGACGTCTCGAAGCCTATCGACCTACTGAAGTCGCCAATTAGGAAGGCTTCTTTGGCATTTGGCGCCCATTCTCGGTATGTGATGTTGTTGTTGCCATCCACATTGAGTCCAAATTTCTCAACTCCCTAGCCAGCTGTTAGCAAAAGCCTGGTATGGGACTGGGCTTGGAGGCCGTACTCTCGAGAACTTTTCCATGCCACCCTCGTGGTCATTGATTCTCTTGATCCACTCCTGAGCTCTGGAATAACGCCGCCTGAGGGCGTCGCTGAATGGAGCCAGGTATGGATCCAACTGTACGACGCCTGCGTGACCGTTAGCGAGGGAGCATTGCAGCTGGGCTAGGCGCAGTGAACCGACCTGTGCCATCGTTGGGGATATCCGTCGCAGCCCCCCCGGAAGCATTGGGGTCCAGAGAGTTGGATGAGGTGTCGGCGAGCGAAGCCATGGTTGGAATTCACAGCGTCTCGCGGATGTCGACGCCGTGTGTTGCTCGGGCGGGGTAGAAGGAGGCGCCGTCGATTGAGGAGCTGCTGTGAGGTCGAGGAACGGCAGGCGACGTAGAGCTGGGCAGCACAGGCACTTGGCCTCGCAGATGCTGTATCACGACGAGCGAAAGCCGAATGTGTGTGCTCTGGTAAATGCTGGACCACGAGCGGAGGTGAGCAGTTTAAGACGGAATGAGCAGCGTGGATGGTCTCCCTTCACGAGTCGAGCTTTTATCGATAGCCGTAAATGACGTCTCTGATGGACGCGCCTACACAGATACGGCCGAGATTACGCCTCAGCACCCCGTCTGTTCTTCCGAAACCGCCTTCGGGGCGTTCCAATTGGCTCCTGATCGCCGCTGGGGCTGAATGCGACATGGCTGGTTGGCTGGGTTCTCCGCATGCAGTGCAGCCGCCTACGACCGATAACGGCGCGCTGGCCAGCATCTGCCGACCCCAAGCGAGCGGCCACCACCGCAATCAATCATCGCCAGCCGTCGTTGACGTCGCGTGCTTTGCACTCCCTGCCTACCTACATTCCTACCCCACTCCTCGGAGTGGAAGAGCCTCGGGCTACGGTCATCACGCGGAACCTCGTCCGGGACGCCGACGCCGACAACCTTCGCGCGTCCCGACTCCCATTTCCCCGCATCCGGCCGGCATCGTGAGCCTCACCGTGCGACCGACTCTCCTCTTTCGGCAACTCCGCCGGCCGTAGACTATGTGAAGCTGCGTTGCTGGCCATCATGCTCGCCTCATCTAGAACTCTCGTTCCGTCATTGCGGACCTGCCGCCATGCCCTGAGGCGAGCCCCCCGACCATCCTGCTACACCTGCCGGCGTCACCTGTCGTCGTCCCGACCCCTATGGGCAGGGCGACGAACCGCCGATTTCAACGCCGGCTTCACTGGAAGCTATGATCCGACGGTAGAATCGGGCCGCGGCCCGATGTTCAGCAAGGCAAACTTCGGCGTTCCCCAATTCTACCCCCGAGACCTGAAGCAGCGGGTCGACGAGTACGTCGTCGGACAGGACCGGGCCAAGAAGACAATATGCTCGACGCTGTTTAATCACTACCAGAACCTTCGCCGACGGCACCAGCAAGAGCATGAGGATAGAAACGTGCAGGAGAAGCTCCTGCGACAAAGATTCTCGCGAGACCGAGAGCTGCACCAGAAACGTCGCGAGTCGCACCCCGTGGAAGGTCAGTCTGCGACCTACAGGCCGGGCCAACGGGACGCCGCTGACGAGCTGAATCAAGATGAATTCCCCGGCCATCACGAATCCGTGCGACATCTCTATGAGATGAACGAATTCGAAGACGATCCCCTCGACCACCTGTACAGCCCGGAGGACCCGTCCAAGGCCGACCACGTCAAGATTGACAAGAGCAACCTCTTGCTCATTGGCCCCACTGGGGTCGGAAAGACATACATCCTGGAGTGAGTGGCTTGCACTATAATCTGGATGATATTGTGTGCTGACTAGGATCAGGACTCTGAGCAAGAGGATCCAGGTCCCGTTCGCGATTTGCGACTGCAACTCGCTGACCCAAGCTGGATACATCGGACAGGATGTGGAGACGTGCATTGAGCGTCTATTGATAGAGGCCAACTACGACGTAAGGGCGACGGAATATGGGATTGTGGTTTTGGACGAGTTCGATAAATTGGCGCGGAGAGACTCACCCACTGGCCGAGACGTCGGAGGCGAGGGCGTGCAACAAGCGCTGTTGAAGCTTGTTGAAGGAACCAAGGTCACCATCAATGTCAAGGACAACCGCTCGTCGCGATCAACACCACCCATCACGACCAACTACATCTCCACCGGAGCTTCTACCTCCTCACCTCAAGCCGCGCCTCCCGGCGGCAAGGTGGACCAGTACACTATCGACACTTCAAACATCCTCTTCATCTTCTGCGGCGCCTTTGTCGGCCTCGACAAGTCTGTTGTGCAGCGAGTGGCGAAACCGTCCATGGGATTCGGAGGCGAGGTCAAAGGGCGGTCAAGCCTCTCTGGGAGCAAGCACGTTCTTCCTCCAGAAATGTACATTCATCTTGCTCATCACAACGTCGTGTCGGCACCCTCCTTTACCCCCATGGACCTGGCAACGCCAGCAGACCTTCAGAGCTTCGGGTTCATCCCGGAGCTCATTGGTCGCTTGCATAACATCTGCGCCCTCAGTCCCCTCTCCAAGGAGGACCTCTTGCGCATATTGACCGAACCACGAAACAGCCTCGTTGCGCAATACACGGCATTGTTTGAGACGTACCCGTCTCGGCTTTACTTTACGGACAAGGCCTTGTACGCCATTGCGGAACGGGCTGCCGCGTCCGAAACGGGGGCGCGAGGGCTGAAGATGGAAATGGAGCGAGTCTTGGCCGAGCCCATGTTCGATGCTCCCACGCCGTATGTTCTCATCACCGAGGGCTGCGTCACAGGCACGGAAAAGGCAGCGTACTGGGGCAAGGATGGGCGGTTCGAGCTGGATAGACGGCTGGAGGAAGAGGAATTTCATCATCCCAGCCCGACGCCGCAAGTGACGTTTGAGCGCCTGCGGGAGGCTGGGCAGAGCGGCGGGTAACGTTGTGACATGACGGGGATGTGCGGACATCTTGGTATACACAAGGGCATGGCGTTGGATCGGGCATTTATTACCTAGGCAAGCCCGTGAATTCACATTTGCATTTCACCTTTGAAATCGAGTGTGATGACAGCAAAGGGACCTTGACTTGAGTTCCGTCGTTGTGTAGTACAGTATTTACATCCGCTAGACACTTGGCTCCCATCCTCTTTCAAGCCCACGGCCCCTCCCCCACGCCATACGACCATTTTACACATGGGGGAACAGGGTCTCCCATGTGCCACCCGTGCTTCTATCACAAAAGAGATTGAATGGTATTTGTCGAGTGTATTTAGTGGCCCTGGGGGGGGGACTGGACCTGGCCCTTGCCGGTGTAGCCCTCGGAGGCGATGCCGGTGATGGGGTCGGCTTTTTGTTGCTGTGCGGCACGCGTCAGCCATTTGCACGGTCATATAGCTAGAAACTCGCATGCATACCTTGAGGAGCTCGTTGGACGCCTCCTGGTACTCCTTGGACATGGTGCGAGGCTCAGGCTTGGCAAAAGATCGGACGATGCCGAAGACGGCGAGGCTGGCGCCGAGGCCCATGGCGACGCCCCAGGCGATGCGGGCGTTAGTGCCGGGAGGGTCGGCGGCACGAGGGCCATGGGGACCGAAGGCGATCCAGTATGCTGGCGGGACGATTTGAGTTAGTTTTCTTCTGGTCCAAAGTTAGGCATACCGGGCCGCTTCCCCAGACTCCCACCACGCCCACCACTGGCTAATTCGCCAATTGAGTACTGGAGATGGGACTGAGGCCCTCAATTGAGCCTCAAGGAAAGCTGAGATGGCGCGTGGTGGCAGAGCTGGAGAGCGGGAAGGCTGGCATTGGGGACGGACTGCCAGCTCGGCCATCCGACCTGGGAGGTATTTTTGCAACAGGGACGCTCTGAGCAGTACGCACCGGCCTTCTTCTCCTGGACCGTCAGCTCGGCCCAGCTGCCCTTCATGCGGTCGCGTAGGGCCATCCAGAGGTCGGCCTGCTCCTGGAGCGGCATGCCCTCCCATCGCTTCTCGATGTTGGCGAGCGTCGGGTTGGAGATGGTTTGCGTGGACGAGGCCCGCGAGGCGGTCGCGGCCGGGACGCTGCGCACCAGGCACTTGCGCAGCAGACTCGATGCCGGGGTGCGCAGCATTTTCGGGGATATCGCGAGGTGTCGTATCGGGGTCTGGAGGGTCCAATTGGCGCGGGTTGCGAGGCGCAGAGGGCGATGCGGGTTTCGAGACGGGCGAAGAAGAGGGCGAAGACTTCGGGGTCGGAGGCAATCGGTTGATGGATTTCTCGCTGCTGGAAGCTCGTGACTAAGCCGTGGGTGGAATGGTATAAATCACGTGCGCAAGGTGATTGTGGCCAGTTGGCCGGCCAATCACATACGCTGCATTGGTTTTGATTACCTCTCCTTTCTCCGTTGAACGTTGATGTTGCGATTCCGTCTGCCCAGGGCTTACACGGCAGCCACATTTACCAGTACTTTCAGGGCGCAGACAGCCTCAGTGCATCCGTTCTCCGGATGCGATTGGATGGTTTAAAGTGAGGGACAGAGTGCTGGAGAAGCGAGTTTGGTGAAGCAACAGGACGACCGATTCATCTTACATTCAACATTACACTGCATTCAGATTATGTGCCATGTCAATTATTTTACGCGAAGCTAGTTCTGCGATCCAGCCTATTATATCCTTGGGGCGTGGACGCCAAAATGAGCAGAGAATTCCTCCCGCCGCCGCGTATAATGTGCCGGCGCTTCCCGTCTCTATACCGCTTCCCAAACCGGATATCCCCTATGCCACATGTATTTCCCCCGGAAAAATCTCGTCAATATTGTCGCTGCCGCTCATCAAATAGACTGCTCCCTTTCCGCCATGCAATCAGTCGTCATGAATCAATCATGTCGCTCAGAACTGGACGCCAAAGAGGTTCTTCTCCCGGATGCGCTCGCCATATCGGAAGAAGATGATGGGTACGGGAACCATGGCCAAGGCGATGAAAGCCAGAAGAGAGCCCCCCCAGCCCAGTCCCAGGGTCGCAAACATCTGACCCCCAGCCAGCGGTAACACTGCACCGCCGAGAGACCGGAGGACGGTGCTGGCGGCGACAGCAGAAGCAGCAAAGACTTCAAACGCATCGACCAGGTACGTCGAGATGGCCATCTAACAAGCCAGTTAGCGCGTGTCAAGGAAAGATCAAAGGCCGTACACGCAGCTCGTGCTTACAAATGCGAGGGTCATCCCGAATCCCAAAAGGGACGTGCCGACGATGGGGAGAATCCAGTGTTGATGTGTCTTGGCCGTCCAGCCAAACCAGAACAGCCCGACCGGAACGAGAGTTCCGGCAATAACCATGAGTGGCAGCCGGAACTCTGGCTTGAACACGCCGCCGTGCTTCTTCCGCAGGCTCTCTACTATTCGGTCAGATGCGGCCCCTGCGACGAGCAGACCCAGCGCCGAGCCCGTGCCGATGCCTAGGTAGGAGAGCCCGACCTGGCTGGTTGTGAAGCCATAATTGTGTTCGAACAGACCTGGCATGGCAGTAAAGATGAGGTAGAGGTACCCGTACACTATGAACATGTACAGGGAGAGGAGAAAGACAATCGGGGAGAAGATGAGCATCTTGCTTGGTCGGATGATGGCCAAGGCGAAGATCTCCTTGGTAGATCGGCCGGTGTCGAGCGCTGATCGGAGGGCCGTGTTGCCGGTCTCTTTGCGGAGGTTCTTGGCCTTTCGCTCGAGGATCGCGTAGGCGTAAGTCTCGCGCAGGAGGACGAAGGATAGCAGCATGATGACACCGCCCTAAAATCTATGAGAAATTGTGAATCCCCCCCC